>CM039681.1:4754688-4862188 GCA_022537955.1 Schmidtea mediterranea
ATTCAAACTAACCCGCGAAATACAACAGATAAAGCAACCTGGAGGGAACCAGAAAAAGGTAAAAACACTGTACCACCGCCCTGACCGCAGCACAGAAAGGCTGGACAGGACGCAGCTCAACCGAAGCCTGGCACGCAAATTCGGACTCGAAGTCGCCCTCGTCTCGGGAGGGGAAGCGAAGTATCGCTCGTCTTCGCCCCACCAGATTGTCGCAAAGAAACAAAACCCAACCAGGGTGCGAACAATCCACCCTTCAGTAAACAATCGTCGACCGGACGTAAGGAACGGGCCGAGTCGAGCAATCCAGCTTCAAAATCAGTAACTGTAAACATTGCGCGCGTGCTAATAAATGAGTATCGTTTCTTATTAATTTTCGTTGATATATTATTCCAAGCATTTCGCATAATTTTACTCAACCTTACTTAATCTCTCCGCAGGCAGTAAGACCTTCTTGACGTCTGAGACGAGCAAAGCGAGCATAGTCTTCTATCGACAGCTCTAACCAGGTTGTCGAGCAACTTAAGTACTAGCACATGTACTCAATTTTGCGCAATCCACCACTTGAACACATACCAACGTTGCTTAGCAACGGGTGCCAAGTGGCGTTTAGCATCATTTTGTATGGCTTTACGGGGGCAACCACCGGTTAGTTCAAACAAACAATGAAACCCTGTAACCCACCCACTTAACTAAATGCATTTTTTAGAAGCACCAATGCCTCTCAATGGTACAGCCATGTGGCAATGAATCGCCGCTTGGAAGACGCGCTTACACCTGAGGGCTATTCCATGCACCCACCACTTGCAGTACTGCTGGAAATGAACCGCAGCGAAGAGCACAGTCTGCGATGAAATCGCGACACCGCGAACTAATAGCTCAGTGGAGAAATACAGAGCAAAGCAGACCTAATTTCAAAGCTCGGATGTACCTCACCAATGTCAAAGAGGACATCCTCGTCGGGCGTATTGCGGAGTACCTACCCGACTCGACCGGACCCGCAATACCCGGCGACCGGTAGCCATCATTCCAGGTTTCTCCCCGGAGGAAAGGGGTTAGAAAATTCTCGAGAACCCTGATTCCTCGGGCAAAGAATAACAATAATGATATTTATTAATGTTTATGAATTAAACATTTAGAATGTCGTTCGTCTAATCTTCAGATAAATTCATTTGTACTTGTTATATATAATTTTAACTATTAAGCCAATAAAGGAATTAAAATTTTATTTACGATGACAACATCCCTATTACAGTGATTGCACGTAAGGGCAAACGCAATTACTCAGCCAGATAATCAATATACTCGGAAGCACAGCGGGATCAAGAACTGTCGACCCGAAAAAGAAGAGACCCTACTCGGCTCGGCAGCTCAAAAGGTTGCGGAGGAGCGCAATCAATCAGAGCCTCCGCACACAAACAGGGCTAGAGTCGCTTAGCAGTCTTCTCACATTCTGCCGAGTGCCACTATGTCACGCAAACTCGATCCGAAACTTCATCAGTAACGCGGCGGGACGCAGGAGCGTGCGACGCCGCGCACGACTCAAGTCAATACATAACCTATGATTTGTGACTTTTTCTTTCGGCTTGAATAAATAAATTCAATACAATTGTTTTTAATTCAAAGTAATCGGCAAATCATATTTGCATGAGATATCACCATGAGTAATCGCGCCAATCTCAACATTCTCTTATCTCTACCGATTACATAGGTCTATTTTGACTTTATAACAGGCAAGTAAAGCGAGCATAGGTCTTCTATCGACGGCTCGTTGAACCCAAGGGTTGTCCGAGCAATTACAGTATTAGTTATAATACTCACTTTTTGCGGACAATCCACCCACTCGAACACATTGTTGGGGCCAGACATAGACGGCCTTGAAGAATGTTTAAATGGATCTTAGTAACACACACGCAAATATACATGCAATTAAAAAACTATTGAAACACCTTAACCGATCAAATATGAGAAAAAATTAATATAAATATAAACATTAAAATAAATTAAAATATAACAAATGCACAAATTCGCACGATACCTACACAAATATAACAAGAAAACACAACAAATTCGACAAATTAAAAATTAATAAAAGTTCATTAAAATGAAACTTAAATCAAAAAATTTGAATTAGTAATAATCCAATAAAAATTCTAAATGAAAAATTATAAAAATAAATCAAAATAATAAAATAAAATAACTTTACTAGAAACAGTCGAATTTTTTTACTGCATCAATTCAATGCGAGAAAAAGGTATATACTATCATTTCAATTTACTACCATTTTGAAAATTGTTATAAACCATTTCAATAAACCACGTTGAATTTATTTTCAACTTTTGAAATTATTTTTAAAACTATTCAAGTCAATTTCGATTTTTAGGTGAGAATTATTTATGGTGGAACCCTCTTTCCACGTCACGTTCATTGCATCTCAGTAGAGCTCTGCTCGGCGTCGACTTGGGGAGAGAGGTATTTTTTTTATCTATGATATGTCTTCTTATGATTTTATGGATGTTCAAGATAGAATTGTGTTATTTTGTCAAATTAATAAATATTATTATATACTAAATTTCTATGTTTTCGTAACTAATATGTCGAATTTTTCCGCCCCACAGCCATAATAACCAAAGAAAGTAAAAATCTACTAGTACAGTGCATGTAAGTGCGTGGAAAATCGCCAAATGATATGTACCCGTAGAACGACCAGCGTGCGCAACGCAGCGGTCGTACACGTCAAATATTTATCCCTATAGCTGAAGCGAGAAATAGGAGAAGTCTCTGGCTGCTTTCGGCTCAATTCGTAACGACTGAATATTACATACGACTTAAATCATCAACGATAGTCCAGTGGCACTCAGTAAATATATAAAACACATATGGTTAAGGCCTTAAAGAATGTACGGGATTAAATTAACTAAAGCTTGTATAACTATTTTGGATTAATTTTGAATAATAATTATTGAAGCATTGATGAATCGCAATTAAATTCATATTGATAAAAATTAACGTCATTATCGTAAAGTAAAGTGTTTTAGGTAAAATTAGTAAGATTGTAAATATTCAATATTTAAATGATGTAAATACTATAATTAGGCATGGCAATTAATTCATCAATTTACTATTTATCGCTTCGATAAATTAACTAATCCTTGTAGGCGAAACGTATTAAACCACCAAGAAAAAATGTAAGTAATTAAGATCGAATTCATTGATCTCAATAATGAAATTATCGATAAAGATAAATATCTCGAATATAGTAGAATCCCTTATTAATTGTTACTAATAATTACAACACGTAATTCACTGATACTTCATTTATAAATTGAAGAGTGATGAGGAAATCACTTAGCTAAATCATGATAATTAAAATGAACCAAAAATAAAAATATCGTTGCTAACATTGAATCAATTTGAACATAAAATGAATTGAAATTGTACATAGTTATTGGTAAAACCAAGATAACCTAGTTTTTCGTAATTAGATATGAATAAGATAAATGAAATAATTCCTTAAGAATATGATTAGTGATTAAAGTAATTCATAATTAAATTATGATTGAATGAATAACTCGTAAGACAGTTTTTTTGTAAATCAAGTAATTACGATGTAAATTAAATACAACCGATTCACATTTAATTAATATTAAAATAACTTCGCGATTAAAGTATAGCTGATCAGCTAGCCTAGTAAACTATTAGCATTTAAAATGAGCACAAATCATTACCAAACCGCCCCCGAGTGAACTAAATATTCACAATTTGAAAAAGTTTTCTTAATTATTATAAATCAGTAATTACAGCAACTGATAAATAAAGTGAACGAATTATTAAGTAAAGTATTAATAAATGAAACCCGTTAAGAAGAGTGATCTTATTAATTACATTATGGAACAAGAAGTTACACTAGCGAATTATCCAACTGAGGTATCGCATCACTTGAAACCTCGGTAAGCGGGAAGTTTTCCTAAAATTTGCTAGGAATACATTCAACTATCAACAAATAAACTTACCAGAATTCGAAATCGTGTACGGCGAGACAGTTCACCAGTAATTCTAAAATACACACGAATACACATCACGGATATACAAATGTAAATCACTTAGTCAACTGGTAGATAATGTAAGATCCGCAATCGTTCGCCCACCAGGATACACCACTACAGCTAAGTTATCTCTGATCAACATCCGTTTAGATCTAAAGTTCGAACTTGACCGCTTACATGCGTGTAACCAATTAGAGCATGTACAATCTCTTATCAGAACGAGTATTCGCTAATGTAAACTTTAATGTTATATGCATAGATTGAATAAATTAAACATCAGGTTATTCATCCATATGAATTATCATTATTATTTATATTCCCCTATAAAGGATGCACCTTAAGAAAACCAGACCCACAAGTAACCCAACTTTGCTTGATGAATGTCCACCGCGTAAGGAAGGTAATGGTCACGCGTATGACACCCTTACGAGTAACATAGAACTAATCTGCTTGCCTAATAACTTAGAATGGTGAATCAATCGAACCTAATACAGAATTTTAGCTCGCCAAACGATCTTCCGTCGAGAACCGCACGAACGACAGGAGTCCGCGACATATGGATACTCACAGTGCAAAGACACGTCTGGTCGGAACGCAATATCCAGCTGCGAGACCTTACCTGCACGCACTAGGACCTCCTCACCATGGAACGGGCGCAGATATTTAAGGTGTTAAGCAAGAATGTTATCTTGCTACGTGTAGGAAGACTCCCCCCATTGCCGGCGGATGCGTGCGCTTGCCTATCCACCTCACCCAGTTCGAGACACAAGAAGACCCTAATATCCGTTGAGGCTCTCAACGGAGCCTGACAGAGATATTGTCGCGGACGAAATTGAACAACATCATAGATTTTTTAGCAACGATTTAAAACTATTGAAATTACGTGTTATTTCTTCTTAGAGCTAGAATTATTTCTATTGTTTAGTAAAATGATTATGACTTATCAATAGTAAATTAAAATAAATCTTTGATTGTAGTATGTCTTCTACCAATCTTACTCTGACTGACATGAAGACAGTCAAACGCGAATTACTCGCAGTTCTTCAATTACCCCGGAATGCAAAGATTAAAGCACTGAAGGACCGAAAGTGGAAGCACTGTACCGCTGGACCGCGCACAGAAAGGCTGGACAGAGGAGCGCCTTAACAAGCCTGCGCACGAAAATTGGGACTCGAAGTCGCCCTAGCAGATCTGCCGGGGGAAGCAGGTACGTATCCTCGTCTACCTACCCAGTGTCGCGAAGAAGTACCAACATAAACAATCCACCATTCAGCAAACAATCGTCGCCGGACGTAAGGAACGGACCGACTCAGAGCAATCAGCTCAGACATACCTGTAAACATTTGCGCGCGTGATAAGATAAAGTAGAGCTAGTTCTTATTTTAATTTTGTTCCGTGATATAATTTATCCAGCATTCGCATCATGTTACTCAACCTTACTTTCATCTCTCCGCAGGCAGATAAGAACCTAATCTTGAACGATCATGAGGGACAGAGCAAAGCGAGCATAGGTCTTCTATCGACAGCTCGTAAACCCGAGGTTGTCCGAGCAACTATAGTACTAGCACATGGTACTCAATTTTTGCGGGCAATCCACCACTTGAACACATTACCAACGTTGCTTAGCAACGGGGTGCCAAGTGGCGTTTAGCATCATTTTGTATGGCTTTACGGGGGCAACCACCGTTAGTTCAAACAAACAATGAAACCCTGTAACCCACCACACTTAACTATAATGGCATTTTTTAGAAGCAACCATGCCTCTCGAATGGATACCCGCCCATGTGGCAAATGAATGGCGCCGGGCTTGGAAGAGAGCGCGACCGTTAACGACCCTCGAGGAGCCTCATTCCAAAATGCCACACCCGACCACTTGGCAGATACTGGGCCTGGAAAATGACCCCCGCAGGCCGAAGGAGCAGCAGTATTCTGCCGAAGAAATCCGCGACCACGCGCGGAACCTCCTAGCTCAGTGGGAGAAGATACAGGAGCAAGTCGACCTCAACGTGGTCAAAGCTCGGATGTACCTCACCAATGTCAAAGAGGACATCCTCGTCGGGCGTATTGCGGAGACCTACCCGACTCGACCGGCCCGCAATACCGGCGACCGGTAGCCATCATTCCAGGTTTCTCCCCGGAGGAAGGGGTTAGAAAATTCTTCGAGGAACCCTGATTCCTCGGGCAAAGGACATAAACAATAATGTATCTTATTAATGTTATTGAAATTTAAACAATTTAGGAAATGTCGTTCGTCTTAATTTTCTTCATGAATAAATTCATTTTTTGTAACTGTGTTTATAATAATCAAAATTTTAACTTATTTAAGCCAATAAAGGAATTTAAAGATTTTTTATTGTAGCGATGACAACCATCCCTATTACAAGTCGAATTAGACCACGCTAGACGGGCAAACGCGAATCTACTCAGCCAGATAATCCAGATAACTCGGGAAGCACAGCAGATCAAGGCAACCTGGTCGGACCCGAAAAAGACGAAGGCGCTCTATCTCAGGCTCACGGCAGCTCAAAAAGGTTGGGCGGAGGAGCGACAACTCAATCAGAGCCTCCGCACACAAATCAAGGGACTAGAGGTCGCCTTAGCAGTCTGTCGTCACAGTTACCATGCCGAGATTCCCACAATAATGTCACGCAAACATCGAATCCGACAACCATTCCATCAAGTAACCGCCGGCCGGGACGCAAGGAGCGTGCCCGACGCCGAGCCGCACGACCTCCAAGTCAATCACATTAACCTATGGATGTTGTGTACATTTTTCATTTCGGGCTTGAATAAATAAATTCATATACATTGTTAATTTAATTCCAAGTAATCGGCTACAAGTCATGATTTGCATGAGATCATCACCATGAGTACTCGCGCCGCATCCTCGAACCATCGTTCTATCTCTACCGATTAACATAGGTCTGATTTTGAACTTTCTTACACAAGGGACAAAGTAAAGCGAGCATAGGTCTTCTATCGACGGCTCGTTGAACCCAAGGGTTGTCCGAGCAATTACAGTATTAGTTATAATACTCACTTTTTGCGGACAATCCACCCACTCGAACACATTGTTGGGCCAGAACATAGACGGCCTTGAAGAATGTTTAAATGGATCAGTAACACACACGCAAATATAACATGCAATTTAAATAAACCTATTGAAACACCAATTAAACCCTATCAAATATGAGAAAAAAGAGAATTAAATATAAATTAATAAACATAAAAATAAATTAAAATAATAACAAAACGCACCAAGATCCGCACGATACCAACACAAATATAACAAGAAAACACAACAAATTCGACGAAATTGAAAAATTAATAAAAGTTCATTAAAATGAAACTTAAATCAAAAAATTTGAATTAGTAATAATCCAATAAAAATTCTAAATGAAAAATTATAAAAATAAATCAAAAAATAATAAAAAATAAAGAATAGAATTTACTAGAAAATAACAAGGTCGAATTTTGTTTTACTGCATCAAATTTCACATGCGAGAAAATTAGGTATATATACTGATCCATTTTCACATTTAACTTAACCATTTTTGAAAATTGTTTAAAACCATTTTCGAACTAACCACTTTGAAATTTACTTTTCAATCGTTTTGAAAATTATTTTAAAAACTATCTCCAAGTCAATTTCGATTTTTTAGGTGAGAATTATTTATGGTGGAACCCTCTTTCCACGTCACGTTCATTGCATCTCAGTAGAGCTCTGCTCGGCGTCGACGTGGGGAGAGAGGTATTTTGTTTTATGCTATGATATGTTATCTTATGATTTTATGGATTGTCAACGATAGGTAATTGTGTTATTTTTGTTCATAATTAATAAATATTATTTATATACATAAATTGTTCTATATGTTTTCGTAAACTAAATTAAACTGTCGAAATTTTTCCGGCCCACAGCCAATACATAACGCAAGAAAGTAAAATCTACATAGTACAGATGCATGTAAGTGCGTGGAAAATCGCCAATGATATGTACCCGTGAAGACTCAGCGTGCGCAACGCAGCGGTCGTAACGTCAATATTTATCCCTATAGCTGAAGCGAGAAATAAGGAAGAAGTCTCTGGCTGCTTCCTCGTTGCTCAATTCGGTAAAATCGACCTAAATTTATATTACATACGACTTAAAATCATCACACCGAGTAGTCCAGTGGGCACTCAGTAAATATAATATAAACACAATATGCGTCTAAGGCCTATTAAAGGGAATGGTACGGGGATTAAATTAACTGAAATCGTTGTTATAACTATTTTGGATTAACATTTTGAAATAGATAAATTTATTGGAAATCATTGAATTCGATTAAATTGCGATTATTGATAAAAATTAACGTAACCATTGATCGTAAAAGTAAAGTGTTTTATGGCTTAAAATTAAAGTAAAGATTGGGTAAAGATAATTCATAATTTAAATGATCGTAAACTACTGATTATAATTAGGGCAATGGCAAATAATTTCATCAATTAAACTATTATAATTCGCTTCGATAAAATTAATCTAATCCTTGGTAGGGGCGAGTAACGTATTGAAACCACCAAGAAAAATGTAAGTAATTAAGAATCGAATTCATTGATCTCAAATAATGAAATGTATCGATTAAAAGTAAAGTAATTCTCGAATAATAGTAGGAGATCCCTTAGTTAACTTGTTGACTAAAATTAATGTAACAACACGTAATTCACTGATACTTCATTTGATAAAATTGAAGAGGTGATTGAGAAAAATCAAGCGTTAGCTTAAATCATTGATTAAAATTAAAATGAACAAAAATAAAAATATCGTTGCTTAAATTGAATCAATTTATTGGTAACAATAAAAATGATTAAATTAGTTCAAATAGTTATTGCGTAAAACCAAGATAACCTAGTTTTTCGGTAAAGTAGAGTATTGAATAAGAATAAATGAAATAAGTTCCTTAACGAACTATGATTAGTGGATTAAAGTAATTCATAGATTAAAATTAGAGATGAATTGAATAACCGTAAGACAGTTTTTTTGGTAGAAATCAAGTAATTTACGATGTAAATTAAAGTACAACCGAATTCACGGATTTAATTAATATTAAAATAACTTCGCGGATTAAAGTAATAGCTGATCCAGCTAGCCTCAGGGAAACTATTAGCAATTTGAAAAATGGACAACGAAATACATTACCAATAACACGCCGCCCTAGTTAGAACTAAAATAAATTCACAGATTTGAAAAAGGTTTTCTTTAATTATTATAAATTCGGTAATTACAGCAAACTGATTAAAGATAAAGTGAACGAATTATTAAGTAAAGTAAATTAATAGAATTGGAAAAACCCAAGTTTAAGATAAGAGTGAATCTGTATTAATATCACATTATGGAACAAATGAAGTTCCACATAGCGAAATTATTCCAACAGAAGGGTATCGCATCTACTTGGAAACCTCGGTAAGCGTAGAAGTTTTCCTAAAATTTGCTAGTAAAGTACATTCAACTAATCAACGAAATAACTTACCAGAATTGAAATAATCGAGTGTAGGCGAGACAGTTGACCAGTAATTCTGAAAATACGACACGAATAACACAATCACCGGATATAAACAATGTAAATCACCTTTAGTCAACTGCGTAGGATGTAATGGTAAGATCCGCCGGAAATCGTTCGCCCACCAGGATACACCCACGTACAGCTAAGTTATCTCGGATCAACATCCGGTTTAGATCTTAAAGTTCGAATTGACCGTACATGGCGTTGGTAAACAAACTTTAGAGCAATGTACAAATTCTCTTAGGTCAGTACACGAGTATCCGCCTACATGTAAACCTTTAATGTTAATATGCATATATTGAATAAATTAAACATCAGGTTATCTCATCCATATGATTAATCATATTATTATATATTTCCCCTATATGGGAGTGCACCTTAAAGAACCAGACCCGCAAATTAACCCAACCTGCTTATTAATGTTCCATCGCGTAATGGAAGGCAATGGTCACGTGCATGACACCCTTACTAGCAACATAGACACAATCTGCTTGCTAATAACTTAGAATGGTGAATCAATCGAACCTAATAACAGTAATGTTTAGGCATGTCGCCCAAACGAACTACCCGTCGAGAGACCGCCAAACAGGAACAGACAGGAGTCCCGCCGACCATGAGGATACTCGACCAGTTGCAACGACCACGTCTCTCGGAACGGCAATATCCAGCTGCGGAGACCTACCTGCACGCACAGGACCTCCTCACCCAATGGGAAAGGGTGCAGGAGCAGGTAGATTTACAGGTGGTTAAGGCAAGGATGTATCTTGCGAACGTGATGGAAGACATCCTTGCCGGGCGGATTGCAGTCGCCTATCCACCTCACCCAGTTCGAGACACCAGACGACCCTATACCGTAGAAGCTCTCAAACGAAGCCTGGAGAGATATTGCCCTGACGAATGAACCAACAATGATAGACTTTTTGTAGTAACTGATTTAAAATATTAGAAATTTACGTGTTATTTCTTCTTATAGCTAGAATTATTCGTGATTTTGTTTAATGGGATAAATGATTATCTGACTTAATCAATAGTAAATTAAAATAATCTATTTGATTGTAGTAATGTCTTCCTTACAAATCTTACAATCTGAACTGGACCATGCAAGACAGTCAAACGCGGAATTACTCGCCCAGATTCTTCAATTAACCCGCGAAATGCAACAGATTAAAGCAACTTGGAAGGAACCGGGAAAGGTGAAAGCACTGTATCACCGCCTGACCGCAGCACAGAAAGGCTGGACAGAGGAGCGGCAGCTCAACCAGAGCCTGCGCACGCAAATTCGGGGACTCGAAGTCGCCCTAGCAGTCTGCCGGGAGGGGGAAGCGGTAACGTATCCGCTCGTCTTCGCCCCAACCCAGATGTCGCAGAAGAACACCCAACCAGTGAAACAATCCACCCTTCCAGCAAACAATCGTCGGCCGGGACGTAAGGAACGGGCCCGACGTCGAGCAATCCAGCTTCAGAATCATTAACCTGTAAACATTGCGCGCGTTGCTAAATAAATAGAGTAGTCGTGTTCTTAATTTAATTTGTTCCGTTGATATATTTATATGCCAAGCATTCGCATCATGTTACTCAACCTTACTTTCATCTCTCCGCAGGCAGATAAGAACCTAATCTTGAACGATCATGAGGGACAGAGCAAAGCGAGCATAGGTCTTCTATCGACAGCTCGTAAACCCGAGGGTTGTCCGAGCAACTATAGTACTAGCACATGGTACTCAATTTTTGCGGGCAATCCACCACTTGAACACATTACCAACGTTGCTTAGCAACGGGTGCCAAGTGGCGTTTAGCATCATTTTGTATGGCTTTACGGGGGCAACCACCGGTTAGTTCAAACAAACAATGAAACCCTGTAACCCACCACACTTAACTATAATGGCATTTTTTAGAAGCAACCATGCCTCTCGAATGGATACCCGCCCATGTGGCAAATGAATGGCGCCGGGCTTGGAAGAGAGCGCGACCGTTAACGACCCTCGAGGAGCCTCATTCCAAAATGCCACACCCGACCACTTGGCAGATACTGGGCCTGGAAAATGACCCCCGCAGGCCGAAGGAGCAGCAGTATCCTGCCGAAGAAATCCGCGACCACGCGCGGAACCTCCTAGCTCAGTGGGAGAAGATACAGGAGCAAGTCGACCTCAACGTGGTCAAAGCTCGGATGTACCTCACCAATGTCAAAGAGGACATCCTCGTCGGGCGTATTGCGGAGACCTACCCGACTCGACCGGCCCGCAATACCCGGCGACCGGTAGCCATCATTCCAGGTTTCTCCCCGGAGGAAGGGGTTAGAAAATTCTTCGAGGAACCCTGATTCCTCGGGCAAAGGACATAAACAATAATGTATCTTATTAATGTTATTGAAATTTAAACAATTTAGGAAATGTCGTTCGTCTTAATTTTCTTCATGAATAAATTCATTTTTTGTAACTGTGTTTATAATAATCAAAATTTTAACTTATTTAAGCCAATAAAGGAATTTAAAGATTTTTTATTGTAGCGATGACAACCATCCCCTATTACAAGTCGAATTAGACCACGCTAGACGGGCAAACGCGAATCTACTCAGCCAGATAATCCAGATAACTCGGGAAGCACAGCAGATCAAGGCAACCTGGTCGGACCCGAAAAAGACGAAGGCGCTCTATCTCAGGCTCACGGCAGCTCAAAAAGGTTGGGCGGAGGAGCGACAACTCAATCAGAGCCTCCGCACACAAATCAGGGGACTAGAGGTCGCCTTAGCAGTCTGTCGTCACAGTTACCATGCCGAGATTCCCACAATAATGTCACGCAAACATCGAATCCGACAACCATTCCATCAAGTAACCGCCGGCCGGGGACGCAAGGAGCGTGCCCGACGCCGAGCCGCACGACCTCCAAGTCAATCACATTAACCTATGGATGTTGTGTACATTTTTCATTTCGGGCTTGAATAAATAAATTCATATACATTGTTAATTTAATTCCAAGTAATCGGCTACAAGTCATGATTTGCATGAGATCATCACCATGAGTACTCGCGCCGCATCCTCGAACCATCGTTCTATCTCTACCGATTAACATAGGTCTGATTTTGAACTTTCTTACACAAGGGGACAAAGTAAAGCGAGCATAGGTCTTCTATCGACGGCTCGTTGAACCCAAGGGTTGTCCGAGCAATTACAGTATTAGTTATAATACTCACTTTTTGCGGACAATCCACCCACTCGAACACATTGTTGGGCCAGAACATAGACGGCCTTGAAGAATGTTTAAATGGATCAGTAACACACACGCAAATATAACATGCAATTTAAATAAACCTATTGAAACACCAATTAAACCCTATCAAATATGAGAAAAAAGAGAATTAAATATAAATTAATAAACATAAAAATAAATTAAAATAATAACAAAACGCACCAAGATCCGCACGATACCAACACAAATATAACAAGAAAACACAACAAATTCGACGAAATTGAAAAATTAATAAAAGTTCATTAAAATGAAACTTAAATCAAAAAATTTGAATTAGTAATAATCCAATAAAAATTCTAAATGAAAAATTATAAAAATAAATCAAAAAATAATAAAAAATAAAGAATAGAATTTACTAGAAAATAACAAGGTCGAATTTTGTTTTACTGCATCAAATTGAACATGCGAGGAAAATAGGTATAAATACTGATCCATTTTCACATTAAAGTAAACCATTTTGAAACCGTTTTTCGAAACAAACCAAAAACCATTTGAAACTATTTTAAAATCTTTTCAAACCCATTTTCGAAATATTGATTTTTAGGTGAGAAATATTTATGTTGGAGCCCTCTCTCCACGTCACATCCTTGCAACCTCGGTAGAGCTCTGCTTGGATGTTGGCGTGGGGGGAGAGGTACTTTCATTTTATTTTATGAAATGTTATGCAATTTGTATTTTATGGATTGAAATGGAGGGTAACTTATGTTTATTTGTCTATACTTAATAAATATTATTAATATTGATAAACTAATTTTCTATGTTTTAATGAATAAATAATTCTGTCGAAATTTTTCCGGCCCACAGCCAACACATAACGCAAGAAAGCAAAATCTACATAGTACAGATTTGTGTAAGAGCGTGGAAAATCGCCAATGATATGTACCCGTGAAGACTCAGCGTGCGGAACGCAGGGGTCGTAACGTCAATATTATCCCTATAGCTGAAATGAGAAATAAGAAAGAAGTCTCTGGCTGCTTCCTCGTTTCTCATTTCTGTAAAATCGACCTAAATTTATATTACATACGGCTTAAAATCATCACACCGAGTAGTCCAGTGGACACTCAGTAAATATAATGTAAACACAAAATGCGCTTAAGGTCTATTAAAAGGAAAGGGTACGGGAATAAATTAAATCGAAATCGTTGATATAAATAAATCAGAAGTAAATTAATCATCGGTATGCTAAAATGATTATAATATAATAAGTAGTTATCAATTTAATTAGAATTAACGATTACGGGGTAAAAATAAGCATTGCATTAGTTAAAATTAAGTTAATTGATTGATAAAATTAAAGTAATGTGAATAAAAATAACCCAATAAATCTTCAAGTAAAAGTAAGCATAGCTTTGATTAAAAATAATGAGATAATTTATAAAAATGAAGTAGACTATTACTTAAAATACTTTATTCGAGTGATTGTAATTAATACAAACCATTGAATTAAATTAAAGGTAACTATAAGTTAAAAAGTAGTAAAATGTACTGATTTGGTAAACAACGTTTTCGGTAAATTAATATAAATTCATGGAGCAAAAATAGAGTAAATAAAATAGATTAATAGTAAATTAACTCGTGGATAAATTCAGTGGTTAACCTAGGGTAATTCGTCCATCAAAGTAAGAGTAATTCGTTGCTTCAAACCACAGCACCAGTTAGTTGAAACCAAAATAACTCATCGCTTAAAATCTGTGTAATTGCTAACGAAAATCAAATAATCCTCGAGTTGAACATTTCCTTTTAGATAATTTATTAAGGCAATGTTTAACTTAAGTCATTCGAATTTGAAATACGGTAATTGTAGAATGAAAATTGATAATTTATAAATTAAAAAACTTTAAGATAAAGATAAGCAAATCTGTAACTAAAATTAAACATCAGTTTATTGACACAAGATTACTGTTATAGGAGTTACAAAACTTTGCAGCATTATTAAATTCAATCGACACTGATGGGAGTAGCTTAAGTCGCTGTGAGAAAGAACAAAATCATTTTCACGATAATATTTGTTTACCTACTGAGGACCCAGAAGCTCCACGACTGTCTCCCTATAAGATTAAACCAAACGACTAAAAATGTATTATATGAATCAAATAAAAATCATACCGAAATCGGCTTACTAATCTGAACCAGCTTATCTTCCATAACATGAAAGCCTTGAAAATTGATAACATCGGAGTGATAATGTTAATCATTGGTAAAATCCAATGGCGCTAATAGACGTACCACCAACATGTCGATAAAGTTAAAATTCCGATAGAGTGAAGTAGTAAACCATTCCAAAAAGTTAGAACATGAATCGAGTAAACGTAACCAAGATTCCAACCCGTTCAAAACGATTAAAAATGCCGTGACCTAGCAATGTATCAAATCGACCAACCAGCGGAAATATGCTGGATACTGAATTATGACGGAAATTGCACCAATCTACCAAAACATCCTCGAACAACACTAACTAGTAAAATAACATCCGGACTAAGTTTCTACCAAATCTAAAGTCAACTGACGATCAATCACGTTTCCATTTAACCGGAAATCGGGTCAATCATTACTAATAACTTTATAACGTACAAAATTAACCAACGGAAACGCGCCACTATCGATTAAATCAGGAATCTAAAATATCCTTTTTCGTAAATAAATAATTTCAAGTATAGAATTATAAATCCTTAATAAATAATAACCCCTCATAATTCAGTTCCAACTAAGATTTAAGCATTTAGCTAACTGTAACCACCCCTATTAGTAGTATACCCGATTCAGATATTGACTCCCAAACTACTAATTTATTCCGCCCTCTCGAATCTTCTAAACAAGAACACCCGTGAGCATTTGAAAGTCCGAGAAATAGGTTATCCCCTCGCGCTTCTAAATGTTACATACATAAACTTGAATGAATGTTTGAACGCTTTTATATCAAATAATTCCTAGACACCCGATATAGTCCGTCCCTCCAATGCTGTACCGATCACTGGTTACTCAGATACCGGATAAATTCAATATCTTAACCACGAGGAATGTTATTTAGGCTATGAACCAAAAGTCAACCTAAAATAACCGTAGAGTACAGTATATTGATCGTCATAAGTAAGACTTCCAGGACCGCTGATAACGAGTTCAATTCGCGAGCGTTAACGATTTTCGGAACGATCCATAACCATCACGAATCCCGATAGACGTTAATAACTATTTCGCCATGGCGCTTCTACAATTAATTAACGACCATCAACCCATGTAGCCAGGTTGAATAAAGTTCATTTCAAATTTTACGTACCAAATGATTTATCCCTAATATCGTTGCAGATCATGTCACGCGATCAAACTACAACCCAAGCAACTAACGCAAAGTACCCGAGAAAGGCCCCACAAGCCACAGACGTCATCAACAAACTTCGATCACAGTGGCCTTACCCTACCACTTGGAGATTACTAGGTCTCGCAACGGACCCTTGCGGACTAGCCGGTCAACAATATCCGGCCGAAGAGACGTACGAACATGCCCGGAACCTCCTCACCCATTGGGAAAGGGTGCAGGAGCAAGTGGACCTCAATGTAATAAAAGCCCGGATGTACCTCGAGAACGTGGAGGAGGACATCCGCGTCGGGCGTATCGCGGAAGCATATCCACCTCACCCAGTCCGCGATACCCGACGGCCCTATACGGTGGCGGCTCTGAAGAGAAGTCTGAAAAGACAATTCCCCGAGGAATAACTATAATAACCATAATGTTCATGTCGTAATTGATTTGAAAATTAAAGAAAAAAAAATTAAAGATTGAATGTTGTTCGTGTTACTTCTCCTCATAGATAAATTTGTTCCATAATCTTGTTTAATTGAATAAATTATGATTTAATTAAGTCAATAAGAAATTAAAAGGTTCTCTTTTGTTATAGTGATGTCTTCCCTACCAATTCTACAAACTGAACTGGATCACGCGAGGCAGTCAAACGCGGATCTACTCGCCCAAATCATCCAATTGACCCGAGAAACACAACAGATAAAGGCAACATGGTCAGATCCAGCAAAAACGAGAGCTGTATACCACCGACTCACGGCGGCACAGAAAGGCTGGGCAGAGGAGCGGCAGCTCAATCAGAGCCTGCGCCCTCAAATCCGGGGACTCGAAGTCGCCCTAGCAGTCTGTCGGGAGGGGGAGGCGGTAACCTACCCGCTCGTCTTCGCCCCATCCCAGATGCCGCAGAAAATCACTCAATCAGCGGAGCAATCTATCACTCCAACAAACAATCGTCGGCCGGGAGGTAAGGAACGTGCCCGACGTCGAGCAACCCAGCTTCAAACCCATTAACTCATAAATGCTGCATGTTTTTGTTGATTCGAATAGAGTAGTCGTATTCATAATCAATTTGTTTCTTTGATACAGTTGTGTGCCAGCGTTATCATGAATATTTTCATCACGTCACCGAATCTTCGTCTCATCTTTCCATAGTCAAATAAGAACCTAATCTTGAATTTTTACAAGGGACAGAGCAAAGCGAGCATAGGTCTTCTATCGACAGCTCGTGAACCCGAGGGTTGTCCGAGCAACTATAGTACTAGCGATAATACTCAATTTTTGCGGACAATCCACCACTTGAACACATTACCAACGTTGCCTAGCAACGGGTGCCAAGTGGCGATTAGAATCACTTTGTATGGCGTTACGGGGCAACCGCAGGTTAATTCAAACAAATAATGAAACCCTGTAACCCACCAACATTTCCAACGTTGCCTAGTAACGGGTGCCGGGTGGTAGCTAGAAAACATTTTGTATGGCGTTACTGGGGCAACAATAAGACGATTTAAACAAATAATGAAACCCTGTAACCCACCATTATGTTATTTTTTATGTAAATTTCGTGCGGTTCTTGATGCATTTTGTATTTATTTTATTTTACTTTTATGTTTTTGATTTTATATTTATTTATATTCTCTCATATTTTAAAGTGTTTAGTTGGTGTTGTATGTTATATTTTAAGTTATCTTGATGCTGGGTTTTCGTGCTGTATTACTGATGCATTTAAACAATTCTCAAGGCTATTTGTGTTCTTGCCCAACAGATTCCTTAACATAGAAACGATGGATTTTACCGTCCCTACCACTGGAGGACACTCATCATAAATTCATATTGCCTTTAGCTCAGTATTTTTGTTAAACAAAACACACTTGGAGTCAGTTCGATAATTGATATATATTTTTTTAAGTTCAACTTAATAGGTAATAGAGTTTTAAGCAGAATTTTTATTAATTATTTAATATTTATTAAATTAATTTTAACAAAGTATCATATTATTATAAATAAGCATTATTAAAAATCCATATTTACCAAAGCCAACTTTGTTTCAATATTCATTTTTTACAAAAATAAAGAAAATATTTTTTATTTAAGACCTAATTTCGATATATATTGTATTTAAGTATGTCCGTGATTATAATACAAATGTTTAACATTTTAATGCTTTAGTATATAAATGCTTTGTCCGATTTGTTTAAAAAAAAATATTAAAAGTCATATTTTGAAATTATCTGAAAGTGGTTTTATTTGCAAAGAAGAATTATGCTCTTATTTCTTGGATTTAGAAGCAACAGAATGTAGTATAAATATTTCAGGTGAAAAATTTAAGAACAAATCAAATCGAAATTATGATAGATCTTCGATTTTATCTCTTCGAAATAATTCAGATCAAAATACAACTTTTGATTTAATTAACAATGACAACTCAATTAATGTACTAGCAGAAACACATAAAACGATTAAATCCAATATTATGAATAAAAATTTACATGGAAGGTCAATTATTAATTGGTTAAAACTGTCGACTTTGAAAGTCCAGTCAAAAATTATATGCTTCCTAATACTGCATCTGGATGTGTTTCGATTAAACATTGACAGTCTTTTGAATGAATTAAAAAATGAATATTCAATAATAAATAAATTTGCTAATTTATTCAAAATGGAACTTGTTAATTCTTTGTGCTTTAATTTCATATCAAAATTGTCTTTGCTTTCCAAATCAGTTTCAAAAAACGAAGATTTTGATGAAAATTTTGAAAATCAAATACTTAAATCATTAAATAATTATCTAATCAATTTCAATTCAAAAGAAAGAGTATTATGTAAATATACATTTCATTTCGATTGTAGGTCATGTAATGTTGTTTATTCTAAATTACATTGCGATTACGTATTGAATCTTCCTTACGACAAATACTATTTTCGTATTTCCAAAAAAGGCATTTCATATCGGATATCATGTGAAAAATGTTCCAATCGAGCAGAAATCAAAATAACCGTGCAAAATATCCCGAAATTCTTGATAATTCACAATGAAAATGGTTGCCGAGAGAACATTAAACGATTTGAAGCCGGATTTCATTTGAGAAACGATTCATTTCCTTTAATCGGAGTTCTCGAATCTAAAGACGATTTTCCACAAATAGATGGCAAATATCAGATGAATTTCCAGCAGTATTTGACAACCATTGCAATATCGGAAAAACCAGCCGGCTCCATTTCCGATGATTATGCCATTCATTACCGACATCAAAGTAACGTTTTTATTTTTTCTATTGAATTATTTGGATTGATAGATTTACAATTGATATTCTGGACACGGCTTGCATCTTCCGTGGTGCCAGATTTATTGTAATGTCGGATGATTGCAGGTAATTTTCGCAGCAATTTTTGTCTATTGATTCCGAGGGGGGTTTTTAGTAGCGTGCCATTTGCATTATATGGATGCTATTGGCGGCTTTCGGTGCTAGGGAGGCTCGTGCTCCATTTTCACCTGATATTAAGCATTAGTATTGATTACATTCCTCATTTTCCCAAGTACATTTCCCATCTACTTTCTTTTTAGTACGTTAGCAGCTTCAATATATTTTATTTGGTAGCCATTTAGATGTATTTGAATGATAAAATCGCACAATTTCTTTCGCTGACTGTGTTCCCCGAGCTTTGAGAAGGGGGAATCCAGAATTTGCATTTTACCGATATTTGTGGATAAGCTATCAGTTATAATTGATATAACAATGTGGGAATAATCTGAATTGGCGATTGGATATCGATCCCAAGTCACTAGTGCTAATTGGGGGGGGGGGTCAGTAACAGGCACATTGGTAACAATATTGAATTACTTACCTTGAGTAATAATAGTTGACATTATTCTCTAAATTGATAATTAATTCTCATTCATTCCCGTTTGTTAACTATCTTATTGGAGGGGTCAAAATTCATTTGTTTGGACTAGCGAGGATTGTTGCAGTATAAATTATACAATTATTCCTAGCAGATTTTACAGGATTCCTAAATGAAAAGGCAAAATCACAATTGCCACTGACCGAAATAGGTAGCGATCCATAATATGCTGCAATAGATGGCCGCTAGCATCAGTAGGATAAATAATAATAATAATAATCTAGCAATCGATTTATTTATTATTAATTTATATTTAATCGATTGCTAAATTATTATTATCATTGCATATGGAAATATCTAACAATTAAGGAAATTAGTATATTATTTTATTATGCAAAATGAGTCCGACAGCGTTGCGAGATTTTGTCTATATCGTTATTACATTGCATGATATTAACATGAATTCCATCCGGCAGATGGGTGGTTCACTATGTCAGAAAACGGGCTCCCTCTCAGTTGTCCAACAGACTCAATCACCACCACAGCTGGACTAAGCGCCCGGTTCCTAATCTATGGGAAACTCTCTTCCAGTCAGTTAATTGATGATCGGTTCGATGTCAAGGAGTTCTTTCGCAATTTTGAATTAGATAAAAACATCGATCTCAGTTCGTTTTCATTAAATCCCGAGCAGTGGAGGGGAAATATTCCACCAATCGAATGCTTGAATCCAATAATCCGATTGGAACGGCTGGATTTGTCAGAATTCCAACATAAAGCAGAGATGGATTGCTATATTGTTGGTTCCACCTCCAATTCTATATCGCCTTCATCTGACGGTGACGAATCAGATTCGTCCTCTGTTGACAGCGAATCAGTGAGTTCCAGTCGAGCATCTATCCATTCACAATCAACCGTGTCAGAATTCAGTACCGAATCTGACCAGGATTGGGTCGATGCTTATTGGAGTTCGGTTCACAGATCAGATCAATCTCATATCGATCTAGCAAAAACAAATTATCCAATCAGTTCTTCTGGATTTTCATCAGCCACTTCTTCAGTTGTCGCTTGGTCAGCTAAGAATCCTAAGACTCGTCTAAATTCGTCAGATTATAGTGATTTCCTCAGTGATTCTTCCTCGGTTGCTACTTATGATTCGTCGTCTAGGAAACGTAAAGTCGATATTGATCACATGATCAGCATTAAAAGATCTCGATTATATTAATAATTTTTTTTCGCTTTTATTTTTTTAAAATTTGTAATTATTTGGCAGTTAAATTGTATATAATAAATTCTGAGATTTGATTGGTTGATTTTTTACAATTTTTACTAATTGCATTTTGCGGTTTGTAATGATAAAGTAGCGCTTGTAAATTAGTTAAAATGAGAATTTATTTCTTTCAGTGCTACTTGAAATCGGATTTAAAATAAATGATGTAGCTCTACGGTAAACGTTTCTGGGCCTCCTTTGAGTTAGTAGCTGGCGGCTGCAATAGAAATTAAATCATTTTATTTTATTCCTTAAAATGTCGGTTATAAACATGAAAGCTCGTCTATAAATCTGTTCATAAAATCTTGCGGCTAAATTTAATTTTAGCTCCTGAGGTATTTTGATTTGTTTTTGCAAAAGGAAAGGAGATAAGATTAAAAAAACAAATATATTTACTTAATTAAAATTATCAATTCTATTTACAACAAAATTGTACCCATCACAATCAGTATATGTTTTCCTTCAATACCAGAAACTTGGTTTACAATTGACAATTAATCAACTGTGTCCTGTCAGTCAGTTTTCACCGAGATACATTTTAACTGACTTCACATAAGATTTTATTGGTTTTAAAAAATAAAAATATCAAAGTTAGTAATCAAGATATAAGCAGTAAGTAGGTGTCAGTATGCGTTAACTGTGACCTCTCTAGGGGGGGGGGCGCGAGCAGCGCTTGACTCTACAAAAATTGCTAATTCGAGAAAATAAAAAGAACTCGACCTAGTCTGATTCATAACGCATCACGCTTTTACAGTAAATCTGTTATTCTAAAATCCTTATTACCTTTTTAGCTTATTTTACAAAACTAACTATTAGTGATTACGTATAACCAAGAAATATTTGGTTCATGACTCCATGTAGAAGTCTAGAGACGCGACACTATCAGTTTACCAAACTGGGTGACGCCTTTGTGGGCTATTACGCATCATACATCACCTCTCCACACGATAACTAACTATTGAAATAAGTTACTAGTCATAATTCCGGAAAAATATCTAAATGGCTGGATTTTAATGCTCGCAATGGGGTAGTCCGATGCTGCTCCATTCACTGACAACAATAACCCAAAATTCAACCGAACAATGCTGTAAATTATTCTGTGAATATTATAATGCATTAAATGGCTTTTTATTGATTATTTAAATAATCGATTTATTTATTATCAAATTATTATTCAAGGATATAATTATAATCAAAGTTAAACATTTATTTTCAAACAAATAAAAAATTATCATTAAGATTCAAATGATTTCTAGAACATTCCAAATTAAGATTGATTCCATGAAATCGAATGGCTTCATCAAAACACTCGAAAACAGATCGATCGATATCTGATCCATAAATCGACTGTGAATAACTCACATAAACGATTCCATTTAGGTTGCGTGAAGCACAATAAGTCAGAATTCGAGCTGACAATCCAACCAAAAGATTTGGTGGCTCAAGCAATCGAATGTTGGAATTGGCAATTTCACAAACGCTTAAACTTCGAATAATTGGGAAAACATCACTGGAATCTCTTTGCAGATAACAGTTTATTGATAGACGCGATAACACAATGATTTCACAATTATTTTTTAAAACGGAAAATATTTGCTCAACAACCTGGTGTACATATTCATTGGGAACATTTATTTTACATAAGCAATAAACAGTATCATTAATATCCGATTTATACATTAATATATTTTTATCTTTTAATGATTTTTGATTTAATGAATTCTTTATTTTTAATCCAGTTGGTAATTGAATCGATGCGACTATTTTTTCATTACCATTCATGATTTTTTCTTGAATATAAAATGAAGATGTTATATCTATTCCAATAATTAGTTTATCAATATTGGCATTGCGAATTTCATCATTAATGTAAATAAAAGAATTATAATTAACTGAAACTTCATTTTCAATATCAAATTCTTCAAAATCACTAAGTTGGATTTTAGATAATGTTACCTAATTAAAAATATATGAACAAATTCTGATTACAAAATCAAAATACCATTAATTCGACAAATCTTTTTGAAAAACAAGACAAAATATTATTTAATATTTAAACAATTGATATACTATCATAATATTTTAGGAAATAATATTTTTAGTGAAGCATCGGAATATTGTTTTCCATCTATATTTATGATATTTTAATGTGGGCAATTCTTTAATTCTGTTCTTCGCATAACTCTTGACATTGGATTATTTCATTAAAAATAAATAAAATTTATCTCTATAAAAATTAGAAAAATATTATCGTCAATTATTTAGCTTAAATTATATTTAAATTGCTATTAAAGAATTTATAATGACAAAATTTTAACTAATTTAGTTTATTTGATTTTAAAATATTTCTGGTTGTTTTATTTCATCAATTATTATTTATATTAATTTAAAAATGATTGCGTTTAAAGTTCAAAAAAATTCTTATGATGAATTTTCGTATACAAATAAAATATTTTTTAATCCTAGCGATTGGGCATTGTTTAAAGAAAAGTTTGAATTTATTATATTACATAGTTAATTATCTCATTAAGGTTTATAACTGTAACAACGGCTTCGAATAAATTCATTTTCAAATCCGACAAAGATGAAAGTGTTAAAAAAGGCTGTATGACAACTAACGGAATACAAGTATTTTAATTGCGTTGTTAGATTATATTAATAAATTAATTTAGAGAAAATGGATGTATTGTGGAATTGGTGAAGTTGTTGAGTGCATTCCATATTCATTCCAAACAGTAGTACTCGTAACTGAAGTCATTGTGGAGTTGGATTTATTTGTTAAATCTGCGTAAATTTATTTACATATTATTTACATTTATTAATTTTTTGTAGGTCATTGAAAGATCCAATTGATTCAGACAAATTGGCAGTGAAATATCTGGAACGCTTTCATGATACACCGGTTACAAAAAATCAATTACTTTTATTTAACTGGGAAAGCATTAATTTTGAAGCAAAGATTATCAGCATTCAAGGTTTGGATGTAAAGTCAAGCAAAATGAATGAGGTAAAACTGTTGTTATTGATATGTGGCAATTAATATTCGATTTAGATCGAAACTGGAATAATCCAATCGAATACGGTATTCAAGTTCCAACGAAGACCGGAATCAAAATTTATGCTATCTGGACGATGCAAAGCAGAAAATGCTGCAGTATGCTTAATAAATCCAAATTGGGATTTCAACAGCATTGGAGTCGGCGGGCTCGATGAGGAATTCTCGCAAATATTCAAATCTGCTTTTCTATCACGTCTGTTTCCACCTGAATTCGTCGAGGAATTGGGTTAGTTTTTTAATAATAAGCATTAAATGGATTTTTATCGATTTTTATACAATCGATTTGTTTATTATCAAATTATTATTATTATTACTACTACTACTCAGGAATAAAACATGTCCGCGGCATTCTTTTATACGGTCCTCCTGGGACTGGGAAAACTTTAACAGCTCGCCAGATTGGGAAAATGCTGAATGCCCGAGAGCCGAAAATTGTGAATGGGCCTTCAATTTTGGATAAATACGTCGGTGAGTCCGAGGCAAACATCAGGAAACTCTTTGCTGATGCCGAGGAAGAATTTAAGAAGATGGGAAACCAGTCGGCGTTGCATATCATAATTTTTGATGAAATCGACGCCATTTGCAAGGCTCGAGGAAATCTGGTGAGAGAATTTGTTTAATTATTTACTGTAAAATCATTTCTTTTCATTTTCTTTTCTCTTTATCTATAATTTGATAACAATTGACAAAAAAAGAGGAAATTATTTAATTTTAATTAATCTTAATTAATGAATCTAGTTCATTTATTGACGAAATCGTTTGGATTGTATTGTAATGATTTTCTTATTGTTTCGCTGCAGTCGGGTGGATCAGCTGTGCAAGACACAGTAGTCAATCAGCTGCTTGCTAAAATGGACGGCGTGGAGCAGCTGAATAACATATTGATCATCGGCATGACAAACAGGCGCGACATGATAGACGAGGCCTTGTTGCGACCAGGTCGCATGGGCGTTCAAATTGAGGTGCCGTTGCCGAGTCAGCACGGCCGGTTGCAAATATTTGAGATCCATACAAAGAAATTGAGAGAGAAAAACATCCTGGCAGACGATATCGATTTGAAAGAATTGGCAGCATTGACAAAAAACTACAGCGGAGCCGAAATCGAGGCAGTTGTCATGGCGGCGTTGGCAAATGCACAGGACGAGAAATTTGACGTAAGCCGCCGCTCCTGTTGTTAATCATTGAATTTATCATGGAATTTATCAATTGGTTTAGCCGAAAAAAGGAATCGCCATTCGCATAGAAGATTTGCAATCATTCAAAATAAATCGCCAGCATTTCATTTTTGCCATCGATCACGACGTGAAAGCGGTAATCGGAATGATTTATTGCTATTTGCTTATTCTCCATGCGTTATTATTATTTCTCCGTGTTGCAGCTTTACGGGCGGCATGATGATGATTTGCAGGAATTCAAGGAGAATCGGCTGCTGAAATGGAGCCCGCAAATATCCAAAGCACTCTCAACGGCCGGATTATTGATTGAAAGCCTGAAAACCAATGACAATATCAGTCGGAAGCGGTTATTAATCTACGGAGAGCCGCTTACAGGAACGTCATCGGTTGCCGTGCATTTGGCTAAGGAAACCGGGTTTACATTCATTCGGATGTGCTCTATGAGGAACATGATCGGGTTCAGTGAGCCTGCTCGGTGCCTCGCTATCAAAAAGGTTTCCTAATGAGATGGCAGATTAATAATTCCATTGATTCATTCAGATATTCGATGACGCGCTGAAAGCGCCCGCCAGCGTGATCATTCTGGACGACGTGGAACGGCTGATCGGTGGGTGGGTTGATGATAATGATAATAATTCAATTAATTACCAGTAGCAGTAGCAGTAGCAGTAGCAGTACCAGTACCAGTAGCAGTAGCAGTACCAGTAGCAGTAGCAGTAGCAGTAGCAGTAGCAGTAATAATAATAACATAAATTAATGACACCAAAAGCCGACCTTTGTCGCTCCTCAATAAGGCATTGTAAACATTTCCTTTATTTCCAATTTCTAAATGCTTCCTCGCCTAAATCCATTGACAATTAATTCCCTTTGACTAAGCCATCTCAGCATTTCCTCCTTTACAGCGTTCTAATAGGAATCCTTGACGGAATTATCGGGTAAATTCTGCGCCATTCATCATATTGCAGTGGAAATGGAAATGCCAATTTACCGATTATAATAATAGAAATCAATAAATTATTTATTGAAAATCAATTGCAATATAGATATATATATATATATATATATATATTACCTATAAACATGGTGGTGGTGATGAGCGAGATAATGATGCTGTATAAATTACAATTGTATCCATTGCAGACTACTCAAGCATCGGACCGAGATTCTCGATATTCCTCGTCAATAACCTCATCGGAATGATCAATTGCTTTGTGCCCAAGGTGAGATTTATTGTTGCTGAAATGCTGTCGGTGGATAACCAGAGAATTACTCCAGAACAAAAAGATGCTGATCATCGGCACCACCAAGCATTTGTCTGCCATGCACGAATTGGAATTCTTTTCCGCGTTCGACAAGAACTGTATCAAAATCCCGGAAATCAAAACCCCCTCGGAAATAATCTCGGTATTGGCGGATCAGGATCTCTACAGCGATTCGGATCTGCAGCAGATCGATAATCATTTGCAGATGGGCGAGTAATAATTGATAATTTGCTTGATTGATTTACTAAATGTTGCCGCCGCCGCCTCCAGCTGCTCGGATCTGGCGATCGGGATCAAGAATTTGATGGAGAATTGCAAGGATCTGAAATCGGTAATATTTATTATTGTTATTATAATGGATTTTCACTGCATTTTCTCCAGGTCGATCCGGCAAGGCGAGTTGACGAGTTGCTGATGAAACTGAAATCTTCTTCGGAATTTCAATTTTGAATAAATTTTGTGATTTATTATTTGTTGCCTAGCAACTAGTTTCCATAGCGTTCCTAATAAAGCATAATTTCCTCGTTCAACAGATTGCATTTATTATTAGTTATTTTGATTTTATTATATATTTAATATTTGGCAGATTGATAATATAAAATATTTCGTCG
This sequence comes from Schmidtea mediterranea, assembly GCA_022537955.1. Taxonomy (NCBI): domain Eukaryota; kingdom Metazoa; phylum Platyhelminthes; order Tricladida; family Dugesiidae; genus Schmidtea; species Schmidtea mediterranea. The sequence goes on from CM039681.1 coordinate 4,782,023, forward strand.
TTCGCTTTATTTGATTGAGTGCGCTTATTGATTGATTTTGAAAGCGGTTGTGAGTGGGCGATTAATTCGTGTCGGATGATGCACAAAAAGGATTGAAACCCGTAGGCGTTCGCTGATTGGTTAAAATTGTGAAATTAAATATATTATGGACATCCTTGGGGCGAGGTGGACAGGCAACCATGACAAAATGTTCCCAATTTAATACAAATACTCCTGAGTTACAGATTTTGAGAGGGGTCCAATTTTTAAATTATCAATAAAAGAATTGAATGCATATTTTATATATATAACCATATATGAAATTGGAAGAGTTGTATGACATCTGCAGCGATACGGCTACGCTGAAAATCACTTTTGTTGAGTCAGGCTCCGTTTTATGGAGATTATAATAAAGAAATAATTAAGGATTTTTCAGCAATTAATGAGCGTACTTGCATATGCAGAAGCCGTAAACAACTTCAGAGTCGTAAGACCAATCTCAGTATTACAGCAGGTAGTTTTTCACTAATCCAAAACAAGTGAATCTAATCATGTATTTTTGGAGCACGGAATGCTCAATTAGACTTCATTATTTCTTGGGAGTTTCAAAGTAAACCATTCTTCAATGGTATCAGTTTTATCGCGAGTCGGAAACTCATTTCGGATCCACTTACTGCTCGAGGAAGGAATAGGAGAGTGCAAATCGATGCATCGAAATGCTACAAATGTTTATTAAAAATTCAACTAACAATGATAATATTAGTAAAATGCAAATTGAACGAGAGGGTTAAAACAAAAAGAAAATAAAATCTAACAAAGCACAGAAATAATAAAGTTACACCTGACAAGGTGGAAAGGAGACCATGATGATGGCTTTTAAATGTTTTTAATGATATGTTCTTGATATTTGTTGACAATCGTTGAGAGCTAAAATGAAATGATTGATCGACACAGTGTAGATTTTGTCATTATTCGTGTTCTGGACCGATAACCAACTACTTAATTGTGTTGGGCTTTTATATAGAAAGTCGGTGCTTAGGTCTGACTCCTTGGTGTCCTTCTTTAATCAATTCAATTAACCCAACACAATAAGAATTGTTTTCAAATCACTTGAATTTTGATCATTTTCATGTCAAGTATTTTCAAAAACTTGACCAAAGTTCTTATCTAATAATTATTCGAATAGCTCATTAGACTGACAATGGCTTCATCAACAAGTAAGTGATTTTCGTAGCTTTATAAATTACAGGATCTTTTTTAGATTCACTGAAAAATTGTCAAGCTTTTATAGAAAGGTTTATTTTGATAAGGAATACTTTTGTCTAACACCTTTGTCCAGGCAGAGACAAGAACTGCTACTGTACAAGAATTTCAACTGGACAATCAACTCTTATTTCAACAAGCATGTCGGTTTTGATGAAAAAATACCTTCGAGATTTTTTCAAGACGAGAAAGGTAAGAATTGGAAAAGAAAACTAGAAGAACGAGAAAAATTTGAAAGAAAACTAATAAAGATAAAAACTATATGAAAATAAAATCTTTATTTGTTTCAAACGATTCAAATAAATCTGCTAAAATTTTCGAAGTCTAAATTTTCTTTGAAATGGTTATTTCTGTTTAATATTTTAATGCAACATAACAGACAACAATGGAAAGGCAAGTGAAAGGTTTTATTAAACAGACCGTACTAATAAATTCATATCGGGGCATTTTTATCTTTATTTAAAATGTTGCCATTGATGGACATTTCTAAAAAAAGTGGAAAGAATAACTATAATACCCAGTAGATTTCCCAATAGTATACTAGTTTCGAGCTAATGGCTTTCATCAGTACTATGACGTGAGGCGCTCAGATTTCTCTGAGTTGATTTCACAAAATTCCTGAGAAAACCAAATTTATCATCTAAGTCAAAGTAATCAACATTGGTCAAGTCTATATTTTGAATGATACCCATTTCTAAATCTCCACTAGTCTAATAAATTACCGGCATTTCAACCACACTATGAGATAAAATTAATCTATATATAGAAAAAATATACACACATACTTGTAACAAGTGCAATTACTATAGAAGACCGGAAAAAATTTCTTCGAGAAAAAAAAATAAAATACAAACACACATACACTAAACTCAACCATCCTGTAATAAAAATGCACATGGAAGGACAAAAAAATAACGCACTCAATAATTTAGTACCGACATTTTTCATTATAAAAATATGTAATTTGCGGATTTTTCAAGTGAATTATCACATTTCACTATTCTAAGAGTAGAAGATGAGCAAAGAATGGCAATATATATTATAGTTTATTTAAAAAAAAATTTAATTTAAAGCTTTTTTTAAAATTTTCGAAAATGATCGGAAATTATCAAAACGTAATTTATAATTGAAATATTAAATTTAAAGTTAAATATTTTTTAGATATTAAGAAATTGATAAAAAAAGGAAATATTTGAAATCACATAAAATATTGTCCGAAATTATTTGTGAATGAAAACATTTTAGAAGAGATTAAAAAATCTTGATTTAAATAAAATTTTAATAAATCGAACATTTTTTAAAAAATTAAATATAAATGATATAAAATTCAGAATAGCTAAAAAAACTTCATTTAAATAAAATATTATTAACAATAAAAACTTTATAATAACTTTAAAACATGTAAATTTAATGAAAAATATGAATATTAACTTACCGATTGTCCATAATATTTGACATTGTTGTTGATAATTTATGATAATTGGTGTAGCTTAAAAGTTATTAATTGAAGTTTGAAATTACATTGTAGTGGAAGTATGAAGGCCCTATCACAGGGGGGGCAGAAAGGTCACTTAACCCGAACCTCCACTGCAAAAGTGGTCTCATAAGAGTCTCACGTTTTGTAGAAAAAATCTACATTTCTATAAAATATTAATTATAGAAGACTTAGAAGTAGACTTCAGTCACTTGACTCGTATTTTTAAGTAATATAATTGAATTGTAAAGTCGTAACTCTAATAATAGAGTTGTAATCCATAAACCACAATTTTATCAACATATGATTCATATGATCAATTTTTTGATCAGTCGTGTTAAATGTTTGTAAATTTGCATGAACAAAAATACCCAATACTTTTAATATGTATTTTAGACTCGGTCAAGAGCCTCATAATTTTGAAATGGTCCAGGCCTCTTCTAACATGTGAAAAGGCCCGGAAGTATGATAAAACTTATTAAAAAATCACAATAATTAAACAAAGTTGACTTTTTCATTATTATGTGTATAAATAATATTCAAAAATTTTTAGTAGATAGTTGTTAAACCTATAGTACCCTATACTCAGGGATGGTGATAACAGAGCGCAGATAAAGAGGTGGAATTAAAGGAACCAAGCTGCATTGACAGAACTGCGATGATTAGCTGTTTCTATAGGATCAGGAAAATGAGGCTATACTGTTCCGAAATAAGGGCGTAATTAAATGCAATGAAAGGTTAACACAATCGAAAATTATGTTACAAACGAAAACAGAAGAATGACGAAATAGTTTAGAGAATAAGGCTATATTCCAAAGATAACGATGCTAGGGAAGATAATGTCATTAAAGAATTCAATAGTGCTGTAAGAGTAATGACATTGAACTGGATAAAGGTTCCGTCAACAGACTAAATATGAACTTTATTTTAACACGAACAAGTAAACTTTACGTCTTACAGTTTGCAACAAATATTCACTATTTTCTGATAACATAGAGTTTGGTAATTATTAATAATTAATAAAAAATGTATTTGAGCTTAACCTTTGAGAGAGCGCGCATTTTATTAATAAGTTCGCCTTAAATTTTACGGCTGAGCACCCGCTCGAAGGTTAAAAAAATATTATTTTGTAATAAATAACAGTGAAATATAACTATTTAAATAACTTAATAAAATGCAGTGATAAACAGCAAACGTTTACCATTAATTAATGATTCTTGATACAATACTACAAGCAGAGGCATAACTAGGGTATGGTAGGCATGTCACGTGCTATAGGCACCAACTGAAGGGGGTGCAAAAAAGCACCTAACGTATAAATACGCAAATGAAAATAAATTTTTTTTTAAATAGATATAAATAAGTGTATTGCTGACAATCGCGATTTCTATTGCCAGTTGCGAAAGATAATTTAGCAAATTAAAACTGATACTTTCATATTTGAGAGCCTCGATGGGCCAAAGTCAATTATGTGATCTGGCTTTACTTAGCATAGAACGAGAAATGACCGAAGAAATTGACTTTGATAATATAATTAAACAATTTCCGTCAGCTAAAGCAAGGAAGATAAATTTGTTAATAAAGTGTTAATAGATTTAACTTGTGTGATGTTTTACCCAATTCTAAAGTAGTTTTTTAGAAAATAAAACGTAAGTAACCTATTGTCGGAGAGGGTCGCAAGATCGGTAATTGCCATAGGAGCCATTTACCATAGGTGCGCCACTGATTATAAGGTAAATACTCATGGATGATTTTGAAGAAGGTCTGCTTAGATGGTTCCTAGTGTATGAAGAGTCTACCAGTTATTATGAAGTTATTATTATTTACTAATATCGTTCTTGCAGTTTTAAGAGGGTTACCCACACGCATCCTTTACAAGTGATGCTGGAAAGGTGTCCTAATATGCGGTCGTCATTAAAAGTGGAGTCATCTCACCATGAATGTAATACCCTAGCGTACTAAAAGGTTCAGGAGTTTTCTGAGAATATTTTGTGCTCTCTTTTGATCCAAGTTTCTTCAAACATTTATTTATAATAAAACAATATTGGAAAGAAAATAATTTCATGAAACATTTTAACAATTAAATAGAAGGAGTTTTTGATCACCAAAAAATAAAGTTTATTTTATAATGAGTTATTATTGCTGATGTTGGGATATTAAATATTCATAGATGGATAAATCTCTCGATCCGACTCCTCGTGTTCAATAATCAATAAGACAAAATCCCAACAAAGAAATCTTTATTCACAAATATTCACCACAGGATACAGTTCTTTAATAGATCACTAAACACATTTATGGTATCAATTGATAAGTCAATTGCAATCTGATAAGATTCATTATTTGTTTCTCACGCTCCCAAAATAATCAATTTTTCTCTTCGACCAACTGACAATTTATTTTGCTGTTTGTCCCTTTTATAGTTCTGGGTTGCCATTAATTTAGATCAAGTTTAGAAAAAAAAAATTTTTACAATTTTTTGCTAATCCTGGAAAACCCATTACGATAACGTTCAGCTCGTCGGCCCTTGAATAATGGGCTCGTTTGCAAATAATTTAATTTATAAATTAGTTTGTCTTTGTGCTTCTGGCTCATCAATATAACTCTGATCAATCTAATAGTATTTTATTTGTCTTCAAAATCAAATTTGGCACAAGTTACCACTCCCCCCCGAAAAACATTGATTTTTACTTTTTAAAAATTTTTAATTAATTTTAATTGATTTTGATAACTTTGAAATTTTGATATTTTTATTCTTGTTTTGGTATAACCCCAACAATGATAAATATCACAAAAGTTCGATTATCTTTCACAGGTGTTTAAGTAAACGTGTTGTGTTTAACTTCCTTTTCTTAGTCTTATCTGCCATATCTGGATATAGGTTTGACAATGGAATCCGACAATGAAAGGTGAGTGCCAGTGAGTCAAATTTTGCTAATTTTTCAGCGACTGTTTGTGATTGGTTTTGTTCTAGTAACAGTTCGTTTGACATTATTATTATTTCCATTTCGTGAGCCTTGTTTCGAATGCCTTAGAAGTAGTGGGATACAGGCCCTCTAGCTCAGAGGCCATCTAGCTCACATACCCCCCCGGCAAAAATTTTTTTGCGCTAAGTTGAAAAGTACAAATTTTTTCAAGGTCATTCAAAAGTAGGTCAGGGTCATTCAAAAGTAGATCAAGGTCATTCAAAAGTAGGTCAAGGTCATTCAAAATCTCTCAAGGTCATATTATTTTTAAACATTTTTAAATTCTAATTTACTACTTATTTTTATAAGCAGTATATATTTTGTAAATTTATTTTATTATTATTTTTTATTATAATTAATATTTTTATTATTATTATTAATATTATTATTAATATTATTATTACTTTTTATTATTCTATTATTACTTATAAAAATTTTTATTAATACTTATAAAAACTTTAATTATTATTAATATTAATATTTTTATTAATTTTATTATTATTATTATTTTTAATATACTTATTACTTATAAAATTTATTAAAATTTTTATTATTATTAATACTTTGAAAACTTTTTATAATATTATTATATTTATTATTATTATTTTTATTATTATTATTATTATTTTTAATAATATTATTATTATTATTAATGTATAAAACTTCTTTTATAAGAAAATAATTTTATTATTATTAATATGATTATTAATATGATTATTAATATTATTAATTAATATGATTACTTATTAATATTGTTTAATTATATTTATTTTTATTATTATTATAATTATTATTATTATTGTTTTTATTATTATTATTGTCAAGGTCATTGGATGAGTCTTAATTTTTTTTTCTAGGTCATTTTAAAGTATGTCAAGGTCATTTAAAATTTCACAAGGTCTTTGTATTTTTAAACATTTTTATATAAATTTACTACTTATTTTTATAAGTAATGTTTTAATGTTTTTTAATTTTAATTTTATTATTATTATAATTTTCTCAAAGTCATAATATTTTTAGTTATTTTTAAATATAAATTTACTACTTATTTTTATAAGTAATGTTTTAATATTTATTATTATTATTATTATTTTCAATCTTAATGGATGAGTCATAATATTATTTCAAGGTCATTTTAAAGTATGTCAAGGTCATTTAAAATTTCACAAGGTCTTAGTATTTTTAAACATTTTTATATAAATTTACTACTTATTTTTATAAGTAATGTTTTAATGTTTTTTAATTTTAATTTTATTATTATTATAATTTTCTCAAAGTCATAATATTTTTAGTTATTTTTAAATATAAATTTACTACTTATTTTTATAAGTAATGTTTTAATATTTATTATTATTATTATTTTCAAGGTTATTGGATGAGTCATAATATTATTTCATGGTCATTTAAAAGTAGGTCAATGTCATAGTATTTTTAAACATTTTTAATTTTAATATACTACTTATTTTTTATAAGTAGTATTTTAATGTTCTTTAAATTTTATTCTATTAGTATTATTATTATTATTATTATTATTATTATTATTATTATCTTATAAGTAGTGTTTTAATGTTTTTTAATTTTAATTTTATTATTATTATTATTATTTTTATTATTATTATTGTTATTTTTATTATTATTAATAATATTACAAGTTTTTATTATTATTATTTTCATTATTATTATTATTATTATTATTATTATTATTATTATTATTATTATTTTTATCTTATAAGTAGTGTTTTTTAATGTTTTGTAATTTTTATTCTATTATTATTATTTTTATTAAAATTATTATTATTATTATTATTATTATTATTATTACTATTGTTATTATTATTATTATTATTATTATTATTATTATTATTCTTATTTTTATTAATATTATTATTAATATTACAAGTTTTTATTATTATTATTTTCATTATTATTTTATATAAATTTTCAACAAAGTATATAAAATTAATATTGAATAGAAAAAGTTTGTTCAATTGTGGTTCATAGTATACAGGGATAGAACAATTGTAAATGTTTGTAAAAAGTTAAAGAAAAATTCTATATTTTTAAGAAAATATGTGCAAATAAATATCAAAACTAATTATGGCTCAAATGTGTGTGTTAAACCATCGATATGTTACAGTGTTTATGGAAAAACTTTAATGAAAATATGTGTTATTTTTCAACAATTTATGAAATATTTATTTTATGGCTAATAATGTGTATATGTTAAATGATAAAAATAGTTCAATATTTATGTAAAGTTTGAGATTGTTAAGAAAAATGTAAATAATTTATGATACACACGTGTTTTTTGATTGAAATATAGGTGTTTGTTTTACCGATATAAGAAAAACTATGGACAATTTTTAAGAAAATACACGTAATTTATGATTATCATGGGATTAGAATTTGATTAAAGTTGTGAGAAAGTTGTTAAATTTGAGACCTTAAAATAAGACCTTCAGCAAATTGGTAAGAAAATAGTAGTTATTGAGTAATACTTATTAAAATTACCAAAGTTTTATAATTTTTGACAAGTCTTGATAGATCTTTAATAAAATTTGTTAGTACTTTGAATAAGAATTTTTAAAAAAAAAAAAAAAAGTTTCAACACAGTAGCAAATCGTAAAGAAACTAGTACTTATCAGTTAATTAAATTAACTAAGTTGTAAAATAATTGAAAAAATTTGTTAGATTTTTAAAAATTTTAAGATTGTTAGGTAATTGTTCTAGGTACTTGTTGAATAAAAATTAATGTATTTTATCAACAGCTCATAGTTTTTAATCGTACAATTTCTCTTCATTCCTGGAAATAATCGTAAATATTTAAATTATTCAGAAAATTGTCAATAACAACATAAGTAATGGGCAACATAAGATTTTTAAATACTAATCAATTTTAGTTTTTAATTAAATTACAAATATAATAATAAAATCAAATAAATACTTGAATGCATGAATCGAAGAATTTCTTAGAACTGAACACGTATCGTATATTTTATTCAGATTCCAATAATATCATTAAAATTAACCAAAATCTTATTGTTATATTTTGATAACCCTTAAGTCAATGAAAATGTATCGATTTCACCAAGTATCCATCTTTTGACATTGATATCCAACCGAATAAATCACCCTAAAAGTAAGATTCCCACTCTAGACCAATCATTTCCCATCAAATAACACTTACCCCTACCCTACCAACTATATTCATTATTTTTTATAGAAATCACCCTTTAAATAACGATATTTAACCGACTCAGTACCTTAAAAATATCAACAAATCTGTTCTTAATCGATTATTTCCCCTTAAAAGATTATAAATTTTCTTCTTAGCCAATTGTTTCTCACTAAAATAAAATAAAATTTACTCTCAACCAATCAATTCTCTTTAAATGACATTAATCCAAGCTATATTCATTATTTTCATAAAAAATCACCGACTTATATCGATATTCAACCGAATAAATTTCTTGAAATCCCCTTAAAATAGAATTCATCTCGTGACCAATCCTTTCCCCTTTAAAAGATCATAAATTTTCTTCTTAGCTAATCATTTCTCTTTAAATGACAATATTCCCACTCTCTCAAAAGATTTACAAAAAACATATTAATATCTATTTGAATAAATCCCCCTAAAAATATTATAAATTCCTCCTCTATATTCTCCATTTAGAAAATATTTACCCTTTGAACACAGATATTCAACCAACTCAATACCCTTAAAAATGGCAACAAACTTGTTCTTAATCGATTATTTCCTTAAAATATCATAAAATTTCCTCTTAATCAATAATTTCCCTTGAAATGACAATTTTCCTCACTGCACCAATAATATACATATTTTTTAAAAACCTACAAGGTAAAATTTCTTTAGAAATCGATATTTAACCGAATAAGATCCTTAAAAATCCATCATTCGGATCATATTTACTATATGTATTCAACCAATCAAATTCCCACTTAAAATTATCATAAAAATCTGAATTTTACCAATAAAAATAAATTTTCTTTAGTATTACAAAATTGTTATCGATACCCAACATTTTCCGTTGAAAATCATCACAATTTGATTCTGGCAAAAAAAAAATTCTATCAAATTAAAAATTCATCAAAAATGACTAAAATCGAATAAAGTCTATGTTTCCCACATAAATTAAATTATTGTAAAATATATATCATGTTGCTCAAATAATTAAAATTAATCAGTAAATCATGTATAAATTCAATAAAAATTACCAATCAACCCATAGAGATATATCAATGATTTTCATAAGTATACTGATAACCACACTGAGCATTGTCTTAAAAATCTCTAAATTATACTACTTTTGTGATTGATATCCATGAAATCAATAAAATTGAAAATGAAAGTAATTATCGATCTCTTTTTTACACTGTAAAATCAATTAAAATCTTAGGTTTCACTAAAATATTTTTAAAAATTAACTGATTTAATCAACTATTTAAATAGAACATAAAATTATAATTAAAATATCATTAAATCTATCAGTCAAATTTGATTCTAATTCTTAAATAATTATCTTAAATAGATGTTTCATAAACATTTTGATCCTAAATTTAACTTTTATTTAAAATAATCCTAAAATCAAGTCAAATCTAATAAATTTTCAAGAAATTAAGTGTCTAAAATTATAGATTTACCATATCTATCTGAACAAATCCCTTAAAAAAAAAAAATATAAATGACAACAAACTTGTTCTTAATCGATTATTTCCTTAAAATATTATAAATTTACTCTCAACCATTCATTTCCATTGAAATAAAATTTTTAAAAATAAAATTATTATTATGATTATTAATATTATTAATATTATTAATATTATTATTATTATTAATATTTTTATTATTATTATTATTATTATTATTTTTATTATTATTTTATTATTATTATGATTATTATTATGATTATTAATATTATTATTATTATTATTATTATTATTATTATTAATATTATTATTATTATGATTTTTATTATTATTATTATGATTATTATTATTATTATTATTATTATTATTATTATTATGATTATTATTATTATTATTATTATTATTATTTTTATTATTATTATTTTTATTATTATTATTATTTTATTATTATTATTTTTATTATTATTATTATTTTTATTATTATTATTATTATTATGAGCTCTTAATAATGTAATAATGCTTGAATATATCAAATATATCAATGCAACAGCTAATATGTGTGATATAACATAATCGGCGAATTTTTATAGATTCAGAATTAAAAGATTTACGTTAGTAATTTTACCATAATTTACAACTTGTTATAAAATCTATCCGACTTTGATAGCGATTAAAAATATATTTATGAAGCATCAAATATAAATATATATAATAAATTATCGTTGTTAATGGACAATTTAAGAGGAAACAATTTTAAAACCAATGCATACAGATTTATTAATCCGTCAGGAGAACCTTAATTGACATTTCAATTGATTTTTTTTTTAATTGGTTAGTCACTATAAGCAAAACATTACCTTTATGACGGTTATTGACAATCTCTAAGATGTATGAGAAATCTAGCTTGGCTATTTCGAATTGAGATGACGTAATAATTTCAACTTTCCGCGTATTTTAAGTTATCATCATCACTGACAATTGTAAAATCTACTAGATTTATGTATCAATAAAAGGCTGTAAATTATAATTCAGAGCGTATTATTATTAATATTACTATTATTAATATATAAAATATTACTAATACTAAAACAAATTAAAAAAAAATCAAAACAAATCATCTAAACACAAACATTTATTTTCTTAAAAATTCAATTTTACAAAAATTCCTTACAAATTTCATAAGGCACCATTCGACATATCGTTGGTACCGGAATTCGCAGCAACTGCAACCCAGAATACTGGGGTATTCTGTTTCAATTTCCATCTCCAATCTATTTATTTTCTCGTCCCATAGAGCCTGATTTATCAGCTGATTGATCTGTATTCTCGTCTCATTATATATGAGCTCTGGAAACATTATTGCTGGCTTATCCTTCAAAATTTCCTTTATTTGAGGATAGTAATAAATAATGCGATCTTTTATCATTGGGACATATTGGTCTAAATAAAATATAAAAAATAAAACATAAATAATTAAAGAAATTTACCGTTTCGAATGTCACTATTCATCGGTAATTCATACATATTTTTCTTCGGCATAGTGTTTAAATCATTTTTATCATCATTTTTAGTTATATTACCTTAATTAATAATATTAATAATAATAATAAAAAAATAAAATAAAATAAATTTACCGTCGGTCAAAATTTCAATTATGTTACTATAATTTTCCATTTTGAATTAATTTGTAAGAGAATTCTTATAAATAGAAGTAGGTAGGGGTATAGAGAGAAATCACATACATCAAAGTATGTATGTAATTTCTTTATTATGTTTGTGTATGCATAGTGTGAAACATGATGATGATAAAAATGATTTAAACACTATGCCGAAGAAAAATATGTATGAATTACCGATGAATAGTGACATTCTAGAGGGCCTGTATCCCACTACTCTTAGACCAGGTGAGTTCATTCCTTCCGCTTAATTTATAGAATCTCTTGATCTCGCGATTTTAACTTTGGTACTAAGTTCCGTGATTTATTTACTTCATCATATTGCGTCGCAATAATCCAAAGTGCTGTTGCAATCTATTGACCATGTCGAGACGGGACAAATTTTCTTCCATGCAACCGCACCTATGTACAATTATCTCAGGTCGCCACCTCCTGTCATAGTTTGGCCGTTGTGTAATTGTTATTATAAATATTGGTAACTTTCTCAAAAGATTTGTTGATCAAAATGACGATTGTCTATGTAAGATCACAGTTATTATACTTTCTAAATGTGGTAGTTTGATCATAAAAACTGTGCATATAATAATGTTTATTAAATGTTTTGGGTTATTTAAAATTTTAATAAATGTATCACGAGTTTTTATTCTATTAATGTTAGTGTTGGGCTTAGAGCCAAAAGTAAAACAAAAACAATGATACTAAAAAACAAAAAATAAAGATGAAAATAAGGAAAGTGGTCACTGCACATACACACGCACCGCAAGCAGAGATCAAAAATAAAATAAAATATATTAATTAAAACAAAATAAAAATATAACAAAATTAAATAAAAACAAATAATTAATAAAAATCCTGGATAAAGCCTACAGCTGCAAAAAGAAACATACGTGAAATAAAATAAACTGCCAAAACCTTGCAAAATAAGGTTAAGAAAAAACACAGGCAGAAGTGGCGACCAAGAAATAAAATATCAAGGGTAAAAAGAGGATTATAGAAAAAATAATAATAAAAATAAAACCCAATAACATAAAAATTAAGGTATCAAAAAATAAGAAAAAATATATAAAAAATTATAAAAATAATTCAAAATTAATAAAACAATAAAAAGCCCTAAAATGGCGAAAAATCGCGTATTGGTCGCACACAAGCACAAAAATACTATATAAGCAGTGACCAATTTCATTATTTTTAACTTAACTTACCTTATTATTACAACTTTACTGAAAACTTTTTATAGCAACTTTTACGAAAATTTCTAATCAATTTTACGAAGTAAGGAGGTTTTAGTTGTAATTTTTGTAATTATTATGTTGTCATAATCATATTTAAAACTTTAATAAAACTTTGATGTTTTCGTAATGTTTCGGTTCTATGATATTATTGTATATATTAGTATATATCGAGGTCCCATATAAATTATATATTCTACGTATTGTAATAGTCCTCAGGCAGGCAGATCGGCGATCCGGCTGGTGGATTAAATTCCCTAGTTGTGATCGCGGGTCGAGCCTTCCTGAAATCTCGGTCTGTCCGCAACGGTGCCTGATCGAAAGACACAGGACCCTTTCCGTAGGGCACCGTTAAACGACTCGCAACGGTTGATGGAAACATCGCTCGAGGCGAGCAGGAAAACTCTAAACTAAAGGAAGAGCGCTTTCAGCTAGGGGAATTAAGGATGATCGCTCGACGATCCTTAAGAATTTTTCCCTTTGAAACCACGAAAACGAGTTAAAGTTGGGTAGTAGGGATAGGCAACGACGAGAAAAATTCGAGTGAGCGATATCAGAGAGAGTGTGTAGAAGTTTGGGGAGGTGTCAGACATTTTATTTTGATTCACTTATAACTACTACTACATTTTTAGGGACACTAGAAATAGAATTGAGATAGATCGCTATAGTTCTCAATATTATAATCAATACATTAAACCCCGATCTTACAGCAATAATTGAGACGACCAACGCTACATAGTGTAGATACTAGTGAACAACTACGTCAATAAATTCTTATTATTGTGACCATCAAATCAATATCAATACCAACGCGATCGTCATCCAACGTACCGTCAATGAGGCGACGTTCACCAACGCAGCATGCAAATCGATATTAAGTGAATAATCGTGTCAAATAAACTGATTTAATTGCTAAGAATGTAGTTGAATTGCAACCATTTATTTTTGAGTCATTTTACTGCCATTAACAACATTGTCTTTGCCACAACGACTACCAAAGTTCTAGCACTAACCTGCCACCACTAATGACGAACATCGAACTACAATAATTAAGTAGAAAAGCCCGTGTAAACCCTCTCAAAAATAAGTCGTCAATTGTCTTCCCCTTAATTGATAATATTATTAGTGTGATTAATATTACCGTTATTATAATTAATATTATTATTATTATTATTATTATTATTATTATTATTATTATTATTATCCGCAAAATCTCTATTATCACTACTGTTATAATAATCAGCGCTTTCCAGTTATATCACTACCGTTATCCATCTTAGTATTGTTGGTATCAGTACTTCCATTATTACTATTCCATTTATCATCAGTTACGGTTGTTATCTTAACTATTAGCATGCTTAACTATCAGTATTTAATTTTCTGTTTGTTTTGTTTTTCCTTTCATTTCTACATTCAGTTATTCCCTTCATACTAATGAATGTAGTCCTACAGCTAAAACATAGGCATACCCCTCAATTATAACTGGAATACCTAATAGCACTAGTACACTCCCTCGATAATTACTTTCACCTCTCTTTTTAGTTTGATATCCAGAGAACTTTACCAGCATCAAAAATGTTAATCACCATCGCTGAGCAAAGTGCTGCACTTCGGTGGATATTTACGGAAAACGAGCTCAGGGCTCGTTTACCAGGTTGCGGCTGGGCACAAAATCTCGATATCATCCCAGCCCAACATCTCCCTCTCTATCCAGTACGCCAACCATCGAATGGACCACTCCCCGAGTGAGGCAACGGAATCGAGGTCCGGAACACAGCGGCGACGGCCGAACCGAAATCGCCGTCGTCGGGAAAGGCGCCGGGCGGAGGCCAATCTTTTAAGGGCGAATGAGAGGACCGGAGAGCCGGTTGGAGTGAACGACCCGCCCCTTGCCTATGAGGAATTCGAATTCCCCGATATAGACCCGGACGTTGTCGATGTGCCGACAGTAACGTTTTACCCCAACCTTCGTCTATATACATCGATTTGGAGGAGGATGAAAACGAAGCACCAATCCTGGACCACGCTTTGGAGCAATTGAACCTCACTCTAGACAAGATAGCCGTCCTAAGTGGACGAGTGCCAATCAGCACTACTCCGACAACCGAGCCGGGAACCTCAAATCAGGAGGGACAGAATATAACAATCCCATCTGTCCTTCACTGCCAACCGAAGCGTCGTCGCTTGCCTGTAGATATCGACGCAGAGAACTGAGAAGGAATCGAGCGAACTTTGAAGTGGCCACATGCGCATCTTCTTGCGAATTAACTATCACACTGTATCTTGATGTCTTGTCGGCAACTAACAGTTTCTCTTGTATTTGAATAACATCTTTTCATCATTCATAACTGTAGTCAATAGTTATATTATTTAGTTTTGTTTTGTTTCCTAATTGCTTAACGTCATATCTATTTATATAATGATAAATTGATTATATTATAATTTCACTAGTAAACCGATGGTCGACATTCAGATTAAAGGTAATTAATTGGGTGGTATCAAGCTAAAGTAATAATAGAGGATGACTTAATCAGTTGCATGAATATCGTAGTAATAATAGTTTGAAAGGACATAACCCATAAATGACTGAGATTCTATGATCAAGATTCTCACAATCCTCCCGAATTGATATGTGTGTAAACTCAGGTTCTTCTAGACTAATGCGGGTTTAAGATGGAAAACCTAAGACCTTCTAGCGGCCTCTATGAACTGGGAAACGAAGGTCGTTCGAGGAGTAGCATTAGTAATAGCGCTCACCTGCTCGAATGGTATTCGGCTGTTGCGTACAATACCAACATGATTTCGGTCATGGGTGCGTAGCAGTGGATTAAATCTTGAGATGTGCGCAGATAAGTCAGCCCTAGATCACAGATAGGATGGTTATTGACCAGGAGTACGAGTTTGTCAATTAGTTAAGTTCTCCCGCACACCAAAATTAGTAATAATTATAATAATAAAAATAATTATAATAAAAAGAATAATAATAATATTATAAGGACTTTTTTTTGTTTTTCACCTCTGATTTCTTTATAAGTAACATAATGTTTTCTACAAAATTTGACTATGAATCAGAGTTATTTAAGGCATTTAAATAAATCTGATTCATAGTCAAATTTTGTAGAAAATAAGAATATTAATAATTAAAACAAAAATTTAAAATGGCGACTTCATTTAAACAAAATTATTGATGACTTTATTTGTTTTATGACGTAGCATTGTGTATAATTACGTAATCGATACGCTATATGAAACCTACAGTTATGTGATAATTTAATTCTTACCGGCCTGGGGATTCCGTAATACACATACCCCTTCCTCCCTTGGTTCTTACTCCTTATAGTACCGTACTGTGTACCTTATTGACGGAAGACTAAACACCCTTACTCGTACAATTAGCCTTCACCCTGATTTACGTCCGTCCCATACGATTCATCATTGTGTCTGGAGATAAGGAAGCTAAAGCTTTTGTTAAACCTAATGTAAATATTAATCTCGGAGACGTCATAAATTGCTGAATTTAGGCATTTTTAATCAAATTACTGCGGAGCAAGTTGGAGAGGATGAATAGGAACAGACAGGCCCACTCATGACCCGTCAACAAATTGAAGGTCCTAGACAGAACAGCAACTGTTGCACTAGGTTTTCACGATTTAATTGGCCACCATGAAAATATTTTACCTGCGTGAATTTCCCTATCCAATCAGATTTAACTACCGAAAATGTTTTTTTAATAAATATTATTACAAAATAATAATTCGCAATTTGCTGCATTTTTATTGGTCGAACCAATTGCAACAGTTTGTATGCCTTTTCCACCATATCAGACTATGACGTCACACAACTATTACGTGATTTTATAAATTTATTAAATGTTTATCATTTGATTTTATAATTATTGATCGAAAATTATGTTTCGATCGATTTCTGCACATTATTAAAATACACGATAAATATGTATAATCGAATAAATTTCACATCACAATTGATAATTTCCGATAGAAATCTTTCATAGCTGTTTCCGTCCAGTTTTATTCAATAATTGGATTTTGCTCATTTTCACAATGACAGATTTATTGTTTAGAAGCCGTTCAATGATCCAATTTTATTTCTCGTTACCAGTTATAATCATATCGATTTGATCAAGGATTACACAAAATAATTTACAATTATCGATCGAAATCTTTTCAAAAATTAATAAATTTTTTCACCTTTCACAATTAATTTTCATTTCCAATTTTATAATAATCGATTGAAAATTTTCAAAAAATTTATTGATTTCGCGAATTTCACAATTGATTTATTCATAATCGATAAAACATTGGAAATTCAATGATAACTGGAAAGATCAAATGTTAAAAGGCATTTAATGGGGAGGATGAAAGGGGGGGGCAGAGGAGCAGCAACCCTACAAAACCATAAATAGCGAGGCATTCAATTAGTATTAGAATATAAAAGATCACGACAATCAAATTCCTCAAATTGATTTTCATTTCGAATTTTATAATTATCGATTGAAAAATTTCCCAAAATTTATTGATTTTTGCACATTTCACAATCGATATCGATTTTCTCAAAAATTACACAAAATGATTTTCATTATCAATTTTATAATTATCGATTGAAAAATTTCCCAAAATTTATTGAATTTTGCATATTTCACAATTGATATCGATTTGCTCAAAAATTACACAAAATATTCCTCAAATTGATTTTTATTACAAATTTTATAATTATCGATTTGTTATCCAAAATATTCCTGAAATAAATTTTCATTTCCAATTTCATAATTATCGATTGAGAACAAATTTCTATCATCTATTGACTTTTGCACATTTCACAATTGATTTATTCATAATCGATGAAACATTGGAAATTCAATGATAACTAGAAAGATCAAATATTAAAGGCATTTGATGGGGAGGAGGAAGGGGGGGGCAGGGGGCAGCAACACCGTAGCCAGCCACTGACAGACAGGAGTGATCCAATTTGCATTAGAATATAAAAGATCACGACTACCATAGATTTAAAAAAACATTGTCTGACATCTTACAAATAATAATAATAATAATAAATATAAAAGCATCAATATTTACACAGACATCATTGGATTCCATGATACAACAACAGCAACACATCATTGTCATCAGTCCGCATTAATCGTCTCACATAATAATAATAATAATAATCACAGTCTGACATCGTTATTCTGGTGAGGATATTGGTTTTTGTACAAGTTCTGTTTCTTTCTCCCGAAACATTTCCCACAGCATCTGAACATCATTAGAAATATCATTCCAGAACCTCCGCAATGGTGGGATATATATATATATATATATATATATATATATATATATATATATATATATATCATAGAAATAAATCCGCAATAATTAATATTATAATCGGAGAGGAATTTATATATATTTATATCAATGCTATCGGAAAATCGAATTTTCTCTATCTAATAATGCATAATTTATTCAACTGTTTCTTAAACACACAATTAAATTTGTAAATAAAATCGATTTAATTAAATAATTTCTTATTGAATATTTAATTTTTGAAATTAATTTGAATTCCAATAATTAATTTATATTATTCCTATTTATTAAGTTTTTTCATAGTGAAAAGAAAAGTTATTGGACTTTGATTATTTAACTTTGGATGATTTTTATTGAATGAAAATTAAAACATAATTTAAACAAAATGTAAAATTCATATTTTCTTTTTTATTTGTTTTTTTCCTTTTAGAATTTTATTTATTGACATTTTATCATAACTTTTATTTTTAATCGATAACGCAATATTTTTATTTGTAATATTTCAAAAATCAATTTGATTAAATATTTTTTTATTGAATATTTAATTTTTGAAATTAATTTGAATTTGAATTATTTTTTTAATGTTTTTATTGCTATTTATCAGAAAAGAATTTAGCTTTTCCATTGAACAAAAATCTTATTAATTTTCATTCAATAAAAATAATCCGAGTATAAAAACATTTCGCTAAAAAAAGTAAAACTTTTTACTACTAATTTCATATTTCTTTTTTTTAGAATTTCATTTATTGCCATTTTATCATAAATTTTAATTTTAATCGATAACGCGATATTTTTATATCATAATCTAAAATTGCATAATTTATTCAAATTAAACTAAGCATTAAAATCCAAAAATTAATATTTATATTTGTAATATTTCAAAAATAGATTTGTTAAATAATTTCTTATTGAATATTTAATTTTAATTCAAATAATTTTTTCATTGAATATTTTTTCGGGGTTTCTAGCGAGAGAAAGTTATTATGTTTTGTTTTACGAAGAAAAGTTTTTAGATTCTTTTCATATTTTTTCTTTTTCATTTTTTATTTTTGTTTTTCCCTTTTACAATTTCATTTATTGCCATTTTATCATAAATTTTAATATTAATCGATAACGCGAAATTTTTATATCACAATGTAAAATTGAATAATTTGTTAATTATTACAAAAATTGATATTTATATTTGTAATTGCAATATTTCAAAATCGATTTGATTAAATATTTTTTATTGAATATTTAATTTTTAAATTTGAATTCAAATTATTTTTTTAATGTTTCTTATATGTGTAAAGTAAAACTTTTTACTACTCATTTCATATTTCTTTTTTTAGAATTTCATTTATTGCCTTTTTATCATAAATTTTAAATTTAATCGATAATGTGATATTTATATCAATATAATCTAAAATTTCACTATTACAAATCCAAAATTGTTTTTTATATTTGTAATTGTAATATTCAAAAATTGATTTGATTAAATATAATTTTTTATTGAGTATTGAAATCAAATTGAATTTCAATAAATCCATATTCAATTAAATATCTGTAGTTAAAAAAATTTTTATAAAATTTGAAAGTAGAAATTATTACATGTAAATTCAGTATTTGTACAAAACGGATATAGATTGTTTTAACAAATCTAAATTGAATAATAATAACATAATGAAAAGTATTCTGAATAAATCAAAATGGTAGAGAACAAAAGCCAGTTAAATTTTTACCGCCTATTATTATTATCATTATCTTTATTTCAGTAACTTTTTTCCATGCCTTCCTTTTCCAGTATTTCTCATTTATCAATTAGATTAATTGTTTAAGTTTATGTAATATTTCAAAAATTGATTTGTTTAAATAATTTTTTATTGATTATTTAATTTTAGAAATTAATTATAAATTGCTAACATTTATAAATAATTATTATATTATCCGCTTTTGCTTCCCGTTTCTTTTATTCTTTATAATTTTGCAAACTATAAATCAATTTGTTTTGCTTCTTTTTCTCATCAAGTATTTCTCATTTATCTTCAATCAGATTAATTGTTTTTTTAATTTATGTAATATTTCAAAAATCGATTTGTTTAAATAATTTTTTATTGATTATTTAATTTTAGAAATCTAATATATAAAACTCTAAATATGTTTGTTTGTTTGCTGTATTACTTGAGTGGATTTATTTTTCATTTTGATTTAGATTTATTCTATATATTAAGAAGCTTTTATATTATTTAATTTTAGAAATTAATTATTATATTATCAGTTTTATTTCCCATTTCTTTTAAATTATAAATCAATTTGTTTAACTTCTGTTTTCTCTCAAGTATTTCGATTTTTTATCCATTTCGACAATAAATCAAATGTTATTTTTAACATAGTTGATCAATAGTTGAAAATCACAACTTTTTCATCAACTTTTTTCTTTTCGAAAAATAATTATTTAAATTGAAAAATAAAGTCAGTGCTGAAAATAAGTGTTAAATATAAAACGAAATAATAATTGATAGACTAAAAGAATTAAATTGACTAATTAGCACTTTTGTGTTCAAATCGATTGAAATTTTGGGTTTATACAAGAAATTCAGCCTAAAAGAAATGGAAAATTATTTTAAAAAACAAAAAATAGAAATATAGGAAATATCGGAAATCCTAGAGGGAAACTTTTGTTAATATTGTTATGTAATACTTATTTATATCGGAGTTTTCTACCAAATTTTTATTGAGATTTATATGAAAAAAATGAAACTTACCCTATAGAAACATCTGTTTCATAAATAATTTTTTCTTCTTTCGGCATAGCAGGCGTAACTAATTCCTGAATTAGTATTATGATTATTATTATTATAATTATGAATAATAATAATCAATTAGTCTCAAACGAAACGAAATATGAGAGAGTATAATCATATAAAAAGTCAGTAAAAAGGGTCCCAATTAAATAGATCGAACCTATATTTAATTATAAATACGCCTAATGACGTTTACTCGGCTCAATGAACTCAATTGCTTTTCGGATCAGGGAAACCTCAAAAATTCCGGTGAAATTCAAATTCACTATTTCACAAACAATTTCCTCTATACCAGACAAAAATGGAGAAATACGGTTTAAATAATTGATTTTCCCCAGAGGTCCCAACGACAAGTTTTTTTTGTTAGAAAAATAAATAATAAAAAATAATAAATATAATAATTAAACTATTAAATAAAATATTAATAAATATTATGAATTTTATAAATGAAAAGAAATCACAGGTGAAAATCAAAAAAGTCCTTATAAATAATAGTAATTGCTTGGTAGCAGCATAAATTAAGATATCAGATAAGTATAAAAACTGAAGAGGATTATTTGATAATCGCAACTTTTTTAATCAATATTGTTTGATCGGGAAGTAGTTTGGTTATTATTATTATTATTTTAATTATTATTATTATTATTATTATTATTTTAATTATTATTATTATTATTTTAATTATTATTATTATTATTTTAATTATTATTAATTTAATTTTATTATTATTATTTTTATTATTATTATTTTTATTGATTGGGAAGTAGTTTGGCATTCGATCCATGATTAAAAGTATTTAATAATATTTTCATAATTCAGACGTGAAAGCATTATGATTTCATTTTGCGAGATAATTTTAATGCAATACCAATGGGAATCAAATCTGTGTTTAGCACTAAAATATTTGACACCAACAAAGCTGAGTAGTTTCACCCTGTCACAAAATATTGGAGAAACATGGTAAGAATTATAAGCCGAAATAAAGCGATCAATTAAATCTCCTTCCAAATCCGGCTTCCTATACTCATGCTTATCAGTTTCATTTGTAATTTACTGTTGACATTTTTACATTGTTCATTTTCATAGCTTTTTACCTGACTGTAATTAATATATTTCAACAAGTTGCCTTTTCGAATTTCTAACACTGATTTTTGACTATCAATGGCATTAGAATTATTGCTTCCAGAACAATCTTGAATATCATCCAAGAGGAATTTTGAGCCGAACAAAGTGTTAGTTCGAGAATTTTAGGACGGCTTGCAAAGAGGAGAATTTTGAAAATTTTCTGTAAAAGGTCTCTGCCCAACATTCAATTTGAGCCAGTACTCGCTGTTGCATATCGGTGAACTGAATTGGAGCTTTTCTTCAATCAATGAAGATGAAACTTTATCAGAAATTATTTTATTGTCCAGAGAGAATAAAGTATTGAAATCTTTAATAAAGCAACTTTCAATTTTATTGGATGTATTCAAATTGCTTTCACAATTGTTTACTTTCATTTTTAGGAAAACTCAAACCAGGAATGAGAATTTGCTCATAAGAATCGTCTTTATCTAATTTCTTAATAAAGGGAAATTTGTTTGCGTTAGAAAACTCAGCATTTTCCCATAAACTATTATTTGAATCATTATCGGAAAACAGTTCATGATCAGATCCAATATCGCTATTCATATTTCAGTATCTGGTTATTGAATAACTTTTATTAAGTTTTTAATGAAATCAAAAGGATCTTGAACTGGGTTAGGGGTTAGTCAATTATTCAACAAATAAATTCTATATTTAAAGAACACTAATTTACTCATCTTATTAAAACACACATTACTATTAATCTAAGTAAATTAAAAAAAATCACAACACTTTTTCTTTTATTTAATTTTAGAGAATTTCAATTGCAAGGTCATCTAAAATTTATTTTAATTTACTTAATAATGATTTAATTTAGTTTATTTAATATGGTGCCTATCCACAATATAATAATTACTTTACAGCAAGGGCTTATTTTGTTATTCACTTATCGAATAATAATAAAGAAAAACACCAATCCAAAATATATATATATATATTCAGCGACAATATATTTCGACAGAATTTCTGCCTTCGTCAGGTAGTCTTGAACTTTAAACAATTTAGAAAAAACCCTTTTTCTTTAAACAAATTTCTGCTTTTAAATTCTCAAATTATTCTATCACAAATTAAAAATCTTGTCTTTATAAATTAAAAATTAACCAAAATATTTTACATTTAGTTTCTTTCTGCAGCAAAAAATTGCGCTTACTAATATCAATCAATTCCATCGAGTCGACTGTGACCGAAAACTTGAGAGCGGAAATGACGGGCAGTCATATTCCAATGTATGTGGCAGTATTACACCCATTTAAAAGCAGAAATTTGTTTAAATAAAAATGATTTACTCTAAATAGTTTAATGTTCAAGAATACCTGAAGGCAGAAATTCTATCGAAATATATTGTAGCTGAATATATATATTTTGGATTGGTATTTTCCTTTAATTTAAATCAGAGCCAATTTTGTGTGATTCTTTTAAATAATAATAATTAAATCAATTCGATGATGATTGAATTATTTATCATAGCAAATGAATCACACAATTGTTTATATTAAAAGTGAGTTTCTTAAACAGTGAAACAATTATTCGAATTGGATTATTTTATCAGTTAATTGATTTTCCAAAATAAATTGTGCCAAAAATCAATGATAAATATTACAGAAATCTTACAGAAACATAAAATATGTAGATCTTGCATTTCGATATTAGCAATTCGAAATATCTAACTAAAAAGCGATTACGGAAGAGATAATAATAATAATTATTAGTAAGTGACAAATCTATTATTACTACAATGGCATTGACAATTCTCATAGAATCGATTCCATGAAAATATTTCAGTTAGGCACGCATGCAAGCATGTTCGTTAGTAATGAGCATCATCACCATGATGATGATGGCGGTGGTGGCGGTGGCGGCGGCGGCGGTGATGATTATGATTGGTGTATTTCTCGTTGCGATTTAATCAATAATTTCACTGAGAAATTTATTATTCTTATATCAATACGGATAATTGCGCAATAAATAAATTTTCAATTAGTAAGACTTGTGGCAAAATTACTTACAGAAGTGTGATAAATAATCGATAGAATGTTAAATAAATTAATAATAATAATAAAAACAATAATAAATAATAAAAATATTAAAAAAATAATACTGATAATAAATATTAAAAAAATAAATAAAATAATAAAAAAATGATACTGATAATAAATATTAAAAAAATAAAAATTAAGCAGTAAATAAAATAATAATAAATAATAACAAAAAAAAATAATACAAAATAAAAAAATAAATAAAATAAAAAATAATACTAATAATAAATATTAAAAATAATAATAAATAATAACAAAAAAAATAATATAAAATAAAATAAAAAATAACGATAATAAATATTAAACAGAAATTAATAAAAATATGATAATTATTCAAATATAATCTAAATAAAAATTATGTAATTTACGGAATCCGATTGAGTCAAAGGTGACAATGGATCTAAAAAGTAGTGATTTGTCGATAAATATTTGAAATGTGCGCACAGCATGAAAGTGCAAATGTGAATAAATAAAATAATACACGCTAGAAAAACACGAATGATTTGCGGTAGTTTGTAGAGGTAAAAATTAATAAATCGAAATAATTAGTGAAGTTATTGATTGTGATATAGAAATATGATACCAATCCACTAAAACATAAAAAATAATTTACCACAACTATGTGAACAAAAGAAAAGAACAAGAAGAGAAGTCTTATTTAGGTCTACAGAAAGAAATAGAAAGCAGTTACGGTAGAATGAATAATGATCTATAAAATGAGATAAAGGCAGGAGAGCTAAGAAATCGTCAATGAAGAATATGATAGATAGTCAGAAAGAATTACAGCACAATAACAACAAATCATACGAAAAAGCTAACTAATGCCCCTATAGCTCAACGGGAACCTCATTTTTCACTGACAGAGGATATTTATAGGGATATAGGGATAGAGAACGATGGAATGAAGAGATCTTCTGTCAGTGATATGTATAGATATTAAAATTATTTATGCTATATTTATTTTATATATATATATATATATATATATATATATATATATATATATATATATATATATATATATATAGGAGATATATTGAACGTACATGAACAAATGACTGATTTCTCTGAGAACTGCGACGAGTTTGATTCGTGGTGTCTGTGAAGGCAGTAATCTTTGTGTCCTGTGACAAAGTTGCAGAGGACTGAAAAATGAAAGGATTAATTCAATAACTGTCCAGTTCCACAATAAACCTTTGCGGAAACTGAATATTTTCCCAACAACCACAACAACCACCACCACCACCAATACCACATCATTAATAGCATCATCAATCACCATGGCCACGTGATGGACAGCATCAACACAAATTCCAGAATTGTTTATACAGAATGGATTTGATATATATATATATATACGGTATATATATTCAGACACAATTATTATGCCTATAATTCGACAAGTCATTCACAAATTTAGATCTGCGAAAGGCGGGACGGCATCCATATTTCATAAAGTGTTTATAAATAGATAATTCCAATCAGTATATATATATATATATATATATATATATATATATACAGTGATGAGCTGTCAAAATTTTAACAGCCAATTCTCTCAAAACTAAAAACTAACAAAAAAATTTTTTTTAATAGAAGATCGTTTTGTTTGTATAGAATTAATTTTTTTTATTTATTTGATTAGCCTCTGCTGAAATTATATATTATTATTATAACAATTTCCAAATAAGTTCATTAATTTTTTGTTGCTTTATATCGAACTCTGGTATTATCATCAGCTGAATTATTATTCCTTAACCAAGTTTTAACATATTCCACCTGTCAAGTGGCAGTCCAACCATATTAACAGTCATTAAACGAGAAATATGTTTTACCGAAAGATTAGATCTTTTCTTTTCACAAATGATATTCATTAATGAAAACCTTCGTTCGGCCTCTGCCGAACTTATAGTAATAGTATTAATTTTATTTTTAGCTTTTTGAATTGTGTGTATTACGGAGTTTTTGCCTTCAATTATGTTTTGTACATAATCTCTGAAATCGTTTATGGGAATTTTGTACCTAATTATTTCATTCAAATTTCTCAGTTTTTCTTCCCATAACTTCTTCCGAATTCCAATCACTTGGTTCTAGTAAATTAAATAATTCAACTATATCGTTTTGTTCTCATTTTTGTCCATTCTTATATGTCCACAACTTAACATTCGAGAATTCATTTTGTCAATTATTGTTTCAATAAGTTTTTTTCGTGGGAGACTTTCAAATTTTTTATTTTCTATAAAAGGAATATCTGCAAATGCAGGTGATGATAACATTTCTTCAACTTTTTTTTCAAATATTCCTATATTTTCTTCCATTTGTATCATAAAATTTACAGTTCTATTTACTAGTTTGTTTGACTTTTGAAGAGAAACAAACCTGACTTGCAACCTTATTGATAAATAAGAAATTTCTTGAAGAATATCGATCGTAAGCGCTAAATCCTTTAAAAAATATTGATTTGCAAGTCGGTTGTGTCATACTAAGATATTTTGAATCTTCGGTAAAAAATTTATAAAGTGGTACATAAGCACGCCAAACAGCCAAAGCAGATCTCAAGCTACATGCTGCCCATCTTGTACCTAAAACACGGCCTATTTTGATTATTTCAATTCCCAAATCGCTTGATATATTTTATCGATAAATGATTCGCTTGCTTTATTTCATATATTGCATCATCCAAAACAAGCTGAAGACGATGGTTTAAGCAATGCCAAACTATTAAATAAGGGAATTCTTTTACTAATCTTGTAGCAACACCTGACTTTAGACCAAGAACTGTACTTGCACCATCAGAACAAAAACCAATCAAATTTTCTTTCAAAAATTTCATGGAAAATTCCATTTATTATTAAAGTTTGCAGCAGGATATTAAAAGTATGCTCAGCGGTTTGGGATTCTAAATGAACTAAATCCAAAAAAGGTAGGGTTTTCTAGCTCCATTTCAAACTTCAAAAAATGACTGGGACAGATTTACTTGATATAGTTGAGGCTTCCATCAATGATTACGCAGATTTTTGAATTGGATGTAATTATTTTTTTCATTTGCTTTGCTATATGTTCTGCAATTCTAATTGCAGTAAATCTAGAATGTAGCGAAATTCCAATATCTAGCCCATTTTTCAACTGAAGTTCAACTTCTGCTTCCATATCTGAAAGCGGCCTATTAAGCTGTAAACAAAATTGAAAATTTTATTGGTATTAGTCATATTTTTGTCATTCATTGAATCGATGACTTTGGTTAGTTCATTTCTTTTTTTTAGTTCAAGCGTTTTTAAAACCAATAAATGTATTTTTGATTGGAAATGTTCAGACATTTTTTTTCCTTAATGAAGCCTGCTGAATAGATTTCGTTGTTCCCGATGGTTGAACTTCAAAATTTCGCCATACTTGCGAAATGTGAATGTTCTGTTCTATACAAATACCCAAATTATCAAATGAGGAGCATTTTATACATCCTAGTTTTTTATTTTTGACGTTCAAAATAGCTTTAATTGATCCCCATTCCAGCAATCTGGAAACATATTCACAGCGGATTTATCTTTTTCCAGATTGGCTGCTAGAATTGTAGAGCAAGATTCAGTTGGTGATTTCTGGCATGCAGAATTTGAAATATTTTCCTCTTCTTCTTCATTGTTTTGTACTTTTTTATTAAAATAATCACAAATATTACTATAGCGTTTCATCAAATATTATTTTCTAAATGAAATGGCAATATATATATATATATATATATATATATATATATATATATATATATATATATATATATATATATATATATATATATATATATATATATATATATATTGATTTATGCAATCGACTTTAATATAGTTTAAAAATAATAAAATTTAATCATATTGAAACACGATTGCTGGTTACAAAATACAGTTTTCATTCCTTGGTGATAAATGCATTAAGAATCCTAAGGATCCATGTCTGAGAATGTCTGAGTGTAAATCGGCTCCTTTTATTATTATACTCACCGCCACCAAATATTTCATACTTTTTTTGTGATTCCAATTTTTTAAATAACAATTTATATTTGTTAAATTATCTATAATAAATTGATTTTTTTATTTTTGCTTTATTTTTGTATATAATAAATATAAAACATAACTTTATTATTTTATTATCCATTTAAACGCAAAAACTCTTTAATTTTAAACAAAAATAAAATAAGAAACACTTAAAAATTCGTATAAAAAACAAATACTCGAAAATAATTAAAAGAGATTTTTGCTGCTATTTTACCCGATAATGACAGTGAAACTATTGAAATATATCGTTGCCATGTTTATTTTATTATTTATAGTTGACATTATAAAACATTAAAATTCATACAACTGATAATTGATACTAAGGAGAAGCAGATGGAACTCATCCTATTATTCAACACGAAGTACTCATTACAAGTGCTTTTGGACAAATTTCAAACGGGGCTTCTAAAGTGGCTGTCACAGAAATTCGAAATATAAAGGAATCAGTTGCAAAGAAGTTTATCAAAGAAGTATTATTTTGACATTTTAAAATAAAATTGTCATTAACTCTTTCACTGCGCAATATTTTTTGAGATTTCGTGTTCGATGTGCGCAATCTTTTGATTATTGTACGTACAGATGACAGAATTTCCAATTTTACTATACTAAAAGTGAAACATCCTCTTAGCATTTTTGTACCTGACTTGTTTGAGTACTCTGTGTGAATAGTTATGTTGAACCGGGAAGAATTCGGAGCGTATGGGTCATTCATATTGTGCGAGTATATACGGCTTGAGCAGTGAAAGAGTTAAGTATAAGGCAAAGAAAAAATTATTCAAAATGGGAGTATCACAAAGCTAGGCACATACTGATCAGATGAAAACATTGGAAAAAGATCGAAGGAAAAGGAATATCTTTCATTTTATCAAATTGGACCTTCATATTAGTTTCAGGACATCTCTGGTTGCTTTGTAAAGTAATATTGTGAAATTACTATGGAGAATATTTCATTGCTTTTAAAGGAATTTTCAATTTTTGTGCAGTTTTTACTGAAATTAGTTAAATTTTGATTTTTGTTGTTGTTATTTTACAATGTTAAAATTGCAAAATTAACTTCTCAATATTTGAAATATATATTTTAACGGCTGAGATGATGGATTTGTGAGTTGGCACGTTTAAGGAATGGAAACTGGGGAGCAATAACCGTTGAGTAAGAGTTGGGATGAGGGTAAGGGTTTTTATACATGTATAAGTTAATAAAATGACTTACTGAGGTTTTCTGGGTTTTAATGATCCAGTCGAACTGCCAATCACACTCCCAATTGTTTCGAGTGAGAATTTTACTGAACAAATCTTTCAGATACGCGTAATCTGGTTCTTCATAGAAATCGAGTTTCCTGACGTAGCGTAAATAAGATATCATTTCGGCTGTAAAATACGAACAACAATTACACAATGTCAATTTTTTTTTGGATTTAAAGAGCTTATTAAACACCAAAATTTTCTTGTCAACTCCCAATCATGTCATATTTGTCCCTTTTATTGAACCCCATTAGCAAAAATCACAGACGAATGTTATTAAGGATTATTATAAATGATTTGTTTTTGTATTTATTCAGTTTCAACAGATTGCCAAATTTTTTCAAATCTTACAGCAAATGTTGAGTTATCACATTGTTTTGATATTTTTTTGCTCCTATCAAGAAGGAAATAGAGGCAATAACAGGGGTAATTGGGCGCAAATCTAATATTGGTAACTTCGTGTTTATACAAGACCATTCTAGTAACATAATAAGCACGCCTGTTATATTTCATGCCGCGTGAGAATTATATCCTAGTGCCGTTACTTAGAGACTTATGCCGATAGCTCCACAGATTCTAATCCTATACATTGATATACCTTAGAATATCAAATTGTAATTTACAACTTATAACTTGGATTCCTCTCTCATTTACCTGGTCAGTTATATTTTCATAAAATCCTTTTCTTGAGGCAAGACTAACGGTTGAACATGTCGGAAAGAACAAAAAATTAGATATATGCATGATCTTGGATTGATAATAATTCTCTTTCTTTCTCTTTCCCTCTCCCTTGGTCAGTCCATAAACACAAGTGTATTTTAGTTGGAAATTTTGAAACAATGCAAGTCAAAAATAATTTGCAATTCTTCAATGTAAATAAATTTTTTATTTCCATTTGTATAAAAAAGGACGCAGGTTACAATGTAAACAAAACTGAGAATTAGTTTCTCGACTTTGTATTTATAGCTAAAAAATTCTGAATAATTAATTAGAATAAATAACAATTAATCGGACCGATATCTGACAAGCGTGCAGGACAAGACAGGGTTACCAATTACAGGTTTTATTTTTAGGTATTAAATTGTAATTTTATGCACAGTCGGCTACCATTTTTATTATTGTACCGAGGGTATATTTAATTCAATGCCAAAACCAGTTGACAATAGACATTTACATTAGACTTTGGAATAGATTCTAGCCGTTCAAAGTGGATGACACTGACCTATCGCACAAATCAGACAAATATATCTATTTCGAATGTAATTTATCATTTCCTTTAACTGTAATAACTATCCAGTGTTCAACACTTAACACTATTTTGTCAATAAATGACTTCCGTTTGTAGCTTTGTAAAATAGATCTGTAGATGTTTATTCTCTTCTAGCAACTTTTGATATACACTTTATGTTACCTTTAGCAGAAAAAGTTCGGTACCGCTGGTTTGTAGAGTGTCTTTGTCAAAATTAAAATGACATTGAACCAGAGCTCGTTCTTAACACTTGCCTATTATTGCCTATCATCGAATCCCTTATGAGTAGTCCCTGGACTGGATACGAATTTCACAATGAATACTACTTATTCCTCCAGTTGTTGAACTTGCACTTTCACCATTTTAAAGGTATGAAATGAAAAAAATGATATTTGTACTGATCATTGATATTAACGTCCGATATTTACGAAATGTTTGATGAAGTGGTATTGTAAATATATATATATATATATATATATATATATATATATATATATATATATATATATATATATATATATATGATGTCAATACATACAAATTAATGAACTGACGTTACTAAATTCATTTGTCGCTACAAGTTTGCATCCAGCCGGTTCCATTTTTGTATAACATATATCTCAACAAATATTCCAAATTAATTCGTGTTAAGATAAACAGGATATATTAATATTAAAACTAAATTAATAATGACAAAAATAATTTTAATAAATAATAATAATTATAATAATACTAATAATAATAAAAATAATATAAATAAAAATAAATAAATAATAATAATAATTAAAAATAATATTAATCATAAAAAATAATAATAATAATAATAATAATAATAATAATAATAATAATAATTAATAATAATAATAATAATAATAATAATAATAATAATAATAATAATAATAATAATAATAATAATAATAATAATAATAATAATAATTAATAATAATAATAATAATAATAATAATAATAATAATAATAATTAATAATAATAATAATATTAGTTGACATTCGGCTGATCGTGTCAAAGCTAATCTAATAATTTATGGCAATGAACCAAATGAATCACCGATTTATAATGCGTAAACAATCAAGATTTATACACTACTCATTGTCGTTGCCATTCGAAATTCTATGATCCCAAATTGGCATTTATTAATTATTCATCTGTCCAATTGGACAAGCCTAAACATTATTTGGATTGTTTGAATTTTCAACCCAGTTTTCAATTATTTTCAATTAAGATTAATGAACTGACTGCTTCTACCGCTACTTCTACCGCTACTTCTACTATCACTGCCATTTCCTAGGCAGAACGAAACGAATAAAGTGCTCATCTCACATAATTTCCATAAGCCAAAACTGATAATCCGTCATTTCATTGGCCAATCTATGAAAACGATATTTGCAATCCAACAGCTGATTAGTCGTGCGGCACTCCATTATAATTATGAACCGGCCGCGGGTCCCCCGGGTTGCAATAAGAGAGCTTTCATCAAGTATTCAGAATCGCAAATGAATCTATCAGTTTTCATGGAAAAGATAATGTACTTATAAAAGAATGCAAAGGCCAAATGTGGAAATCTTTAACAGGAACTGGAGAAATATATTAATATTGTAAAAAGCTTGAGCAGTTTAACATTTGATAATAATAATTTAAAAGTACTAGGACTTGAACGAGAAATCTTTAATGACTTTGCTGGCCTGACAGATTAAGGAAATATGAATGTCAGCATATAGAATGATACCTGATGATGCCTTCCATTTATAGTTTTTTATCTTTTTTGTGATATCTTATCAAACCAGTTGCACTAAATTTACTTTTCCATGTATCGAAACCATAAATTTGCGCATGCTCATAATAAGATAAGTCCTTGCTGCAAATCATAAATTATGGATGGATAAATTTTCGATTATAAAATAAGCGTTTTCAATTGAAATCGAAATGGATTATTTATAATCGAAAATTTATTCATCCACTTAATATATATTTTCCAGCTAAGGCTTATCTTATTATTTATTTGTTTAAAAACTTTTATTTACAAAGAAATCGTTTAATAATATTATTAATAAAAAGTAATAAAAACAATAAATAATAATAAAAATAAATAAAAATAATAATAAATAAAAATAATAATAAAAAAAATAATAATAAAAAAATAATAATAAATAAAAATAATAATAAATAAAAATAATAATAAATAAAAATAATAATAAAAAAATAATAATAAAAAAATAATAATAAATAAAAATAATAAAAAAATAATAATAAATAAAAATAATAATAAAAATAATAATAAATAACAATAGTAATAATCAAACGAACCACAATTAAACAAAAAACACCGATCGACTCTATAACATAACATTTACAGCCTTAAATGAGGGGTTCAACGAATAATTGTATTTTAATTTCAAATAAGAGTCAATTTCATACCTAATTCCGTATTTAAAGGAATTCTTACCCAAATGTCCAACCTGAAAAAGTACCGGACAAGAGCATTTATTTATGTGTAAATTTGTGATTTATATTTTCGTTAAAATGAACAAATCCAGCAAATAACAATTCTAAGAATTCAAGTAAGTAAACATTATTGATTTAAATTTTTTGTTATTTTTAAGACTGCTATATAAAATTTTAAAATATTTAAAAATTTAGTTATTAAATTATATTTTATCAATAATATTAATAATAATAATAATAATAATAATAATAATAATAATAATAATAATAATAATGAACAATAAATAACATACGAGGATGCCCTTCACAGAGGATGTCGATTGGAGTAGAGCGTTTTGTGTCTCCGATTTTCTGATATCTTTCTTTTAAATCATTTGCTTTCAGACCTTGCCAAGGAAGACTACCACGAAAGAAATACATAAACATGTGACCTAGTGATTCCAAATCATCGCGCCTTGACTGTTCTGTAAAAAAAGTCTTTCTTTATTATTTTTTAATATTATTATGATTTAATATTATTATTTATTATTTTTATTGTATAAAACGGTGATTTCTTGATAGCTGCATAAATTAAAATTTCAAATAGCTAAAATAATAAGTCAAGCCCTTGCTGCACTTTATATATTAAATGGAAAAAAAATTACATAATAAAATAATCCATATCGATTAATCCTTATAATCGATTTTATAATCGAAGTATTTTAATTTAATATATACATTGCAGCAAGGGTTTATCTTATTTACTTGTTTGATATTTATTATTATTATTATTATTATTATTATTATTATTGTGTAATATAAGAATAAAAGTTGAAATTCGTCATGAAAGGTAAAGAATATCTTCAATGATGTTAGAAGTAAAATAAATGCACGAAGTAGGAATGAAAGCACTAAAACCCGATTCCGGGAACAAAAGAATGTCTATTGCGATTTCAATTCCTCAACTATGTAAATGCCAAACAAGTGCCAAAATGTCCCCAGCGGATTAAACAATCATGATTCCATAGATGAAGTTAGGAACCAAACAAATTAGGTAATCGAACTCTCAAAAATACGTAAAACCTCCAAACATTCATAAAATTTTGCTTGTTCATTAATAACAAATTATCAGATGGAAAATTCACCGGAAAACTGATCCCGGTTTATCAATGCAAGAGATTGCAGACGTCTTACATACATATCTTTCTGAGATGTAATGGAAAAGAATATTTTCAATTGTTCCAACGTCTATTTTGTTAGTCATGTTTGCTGGAGATTTCCTAACAACAGTTTAAGTGAAAGATAAATTTCAGTTGGATGCCATTCATAGCTATAGAGATATATAAAGGGGAAACAAAATCCACAACATTCCACATCCCGCGAGTCGGTATGTATGTGAATGTTTGCTGACTATTCTCTGTATAATATATATATAATTGTATACAATACTGTCTGATTTTTATCCAGTGGAATATGAGTAACATTTGTATTGAAGACCATGTTGAATCACTGTAAATGAATCACAAATTGAATCATCGGGGATGAATCATTGCCAAGTCGACTAGAGTCCTATATTATATGTGATACACGCGTAGCCTTGAGACTATAATTACAAGTCACATTTTCCATTGATAGCAACAATTAATAGACTGGAACGAAATAATCGAGGTGCATTGTCTGAGAAGAATAGAAGTTGAAGTCAAATTAAAGAGAATGTGAAATAATATATTGGCAAGGTAATCGGGAATATTTGTTGATAAGCTCAATGCATAATAAAGCATCATTGCGTTAACTTTGGATTTCTGTAATATTTTTGTGCCGATAACATTTAGCAATTTATAGAGATTAAAATGACATTTCAGAGATCTATCTGGTTCTGGACAATTCTCCTCTAATGTACAATTATGTACAAATATGACAATTATTGTCTCATAATAATATTTCATAAACTGTACACGATTTATATTATTCTTTATAAACAATAATCATAACATTTTGATGATAATATTTCAACATTTATTTTATTATGGATTTTTATTAATTGATTTTATTAATTAGGTATTAATTAAAAATTAAAAAAACAGCTATAAATAATGATATTTTTATATATATATTTGTATTAGTAAATAATTATATTTTATAATTATTTTTATTTCATGGCCTAAAGTTACATAATTTATCATTATCATTATTAGTGGATGATTAGATTGGTACATGGAATTGGTTAAAAACTTTTATATTTAAATGAGCATTATTTGTTTGAAATGAGAATTATCAAAACTTAGCATTAATAAATTATAAAACAATACAGTGCAAATTTCAGTCATAAAGCTTGACTATTAGTACCAATTAAGTAGCATTACTTCGATTACTATTTACTACATTTACAACGGCAAAGCAGCACTCTACCACATTGATACTGGAGATAAGAAAAGACATATTCAAGATGTTCCGGGTTCAATATCAAGCAAGAAGCGTTCAAAACAAAACAAAAGAAAGTGGTCAGCGTTTCATACTTATCACAACAAAAAAAGCAACAGAGAAAATAAATAGTAGTTGTATCTAGAGCATTTCAATGACAAGCATCTCAAGTGAGGGCAAACCAGGATGCAAAAAATGTAGACCACTCAATTTTATTACCGATATATATTCGTGTATAAGTCGAGAAATTTTGTGGATTTTTTTTCAATTCAACACTGGTCATACAAAAATCATATTAATGAGTTTTTTTAATCAAATTAATTACTTTCAATTAAAATATGAAATTCAAACAACGGATTTTTTAATTATTAAGACATTTAAATTAAATTATTAATTTAAAATTCATTTATTAATAAAATAAAATTCAATAACCAATATTTACAAAGAAATAAAACCAGTAATCTGCAATTATCCAACAAATAAAATTATTATCTACGTATTATTTATCTCATAGTTTTGAAATTTGAAAGTGAAATGTGAACGCAAAGTCAATCATATTAAAAATGAAACGAAAAAGGAATTTGTACGAAACTGGATTTAAATTACGAGTTGTTATTTATCTAAAAAAATATTTTTAGTCAATATATTTTTGTCGATATTTGTACAATAAAATTTTTCAATATTATAGTATTTTTGACTTCATTTTTTATTTCAACTTATACACGGGTTTCCAATTTTGTACAAATTTTCAATTGTTTCCAATTCGACTTATACACGAGTATATACGATATATTACTGCTCACTTGTGTTCAATTTCGATTTCATTGTAATATGTAAAATTTTTAAATTTTATTTCTTTATTGTGTTCTTATTAATTAATCATTGATTATTATTTTAAAAATAATGTCCGTATTAAATAAAATTGATGCTCATTCACAATATTCTTATTGTTCAATTAAATAAAGAGATAACTATTATATGTTATTAATTATTGAAAGATTTATTTCGACTTCACGATTTATTTCGACAGATTTACTGCTATTATCAAGGTAAAATCAAACCAAATAAATAAAATAGATTTTAATTTATACATTCAAACATTATTGATTTTTAATTCATTTAAATTAACTTTTAAAATTATATTTCATTTGTTAAATGAATTACATATTAGTTTTAAAAATTTAAATAATAAAATGTTGTTCAAATATGTATTTTATTTAACAAATGAAATATAATTTTAAAAGCCAATTAACATTAATAATTTGTATGAATATATAAATTAAAATTTATATTATGTTTTTGATTTGTTTTTTACCTGATGAAGAGAGTGAATCTGTCAAAATATATCGTAAAACATATATTTTAATGCCACTTTCTTGTAATTAAATCATTGACATGTTAATTTAATTATTTTAAAAAATTTTTAAAAACCATTTTAAACTTCAAAATTTCTTCTTTGAACGTTTTCTACTTTTGATTACTAAATTTCATATGAATTTCAACTCCAAATGCTAACCTGATTATGAGTTTACATTTAGATTCCTTCATGGAATAAAATAATTTCCGCCATCATACAAAAAACGTCAAAAACAAAAACTTGCAATTTGGAAGTTGAAAATGATTTTTTAAAAAAAAATTATACATTAATTTAAATTCAATCAAATTTCGACTACTTTCTGAAGTATTGTGAAAATAATTACTTTATATAATAAGAAAATTCTCAATTAATAAAAATTACAGCATTTATAAATTGTTTAACATAATATTTATTAGTTCAAAACTACTTTTTAACTAAACCATTTACTAATTGGATTCATGCTATAGATGCGAGTTCTTTTATACTATTTCTTACAAAATCCTTTCCATAACCGACAAACAGTTCTTTATGTGCATTAATTATCAAGCAAAAGTTCCCTTATTGTTTTTTCATCCTTTTTATAAATAACAGTTACTATAATGATCAAAAAATATATTTCTCTCCACTGAATATTTTTCATAATTATCTACAAAATATTCATTTATATTTTCTCAAAAAACTATAAATATTGAACCACTTTGGTTTCTTTTTTAAACGTTGTAGTGATAATTTTTTTTGAACTACTTACTTAAAAAGTCCTTAAACTCATACATAAATATAAATGGTACTGCAATAAAACTAAGCATTTACACCAAGTGAACTAGAGATAAACGCCACAAAGATTCGATTTCCTATGTAACCACCTTCAGCTTCTAGACACTGTCCAGAGATTCAAAAATGAAGCAAAGTTACGAAGTAAGAAGCGCAAGTGTCGTTAGATCTTCTTTGAAGCCAATTCTCTACCATCGCAAATGTTTCTTCAGACAATTAAACAAAAAAATCACTTTGACCCAAATTAGGGCTTTATGGTGGGCATGAAACCAGTACAGAGCCTCTTTTTAGTGAGCTGTATGAACTGGTGCATTTTCAAGCAAGAAATAGAGATCTTAGATTCCTGGGCTTCAGTTGTAAATTTCTGACATTACTAACCAGTGCAAATTGGTAGTTAGAGTCGATTACTCCAGAAGTAAACTAGATTTTAATCACACTTTTTCATTTCAAATCACGCTGAAATTGAGAGATTTTCATTGAGATATCCAAGAATTTTTGGTTATGTTATTCAAAAAATTCTCCCTATTTTTCTTGACCTGTTTGCATTCACTTTTCTAGCATCTTTTTTTCCAAGAAACTTGAGGCAAATAAACTGTATGTTTTCTGACGATAATACCCTTGACAATGCTCTTGACAGCCTACTTGACAATTCGTCTTTTTTTCTTTCATAATAATCTTCTATTTTTCAAATTCTATCTAATTAATTTCCTGAGGTCGTCCGCTTTTTTCTTAATAAACACATTGCTCCTGCCAGAAGAAAACTCTCTAATCAAAGTGCTTCATTTCCATCTGCTAGTTTAACTAATAAATAATGCCCTTTTAAAAAAACACTTGATAAACAATATCAATAGACGTTGACTATGTAATATTTACCTATAAATTTCATGGATTTATTAATTTCATTTTTGTACTAGTCTAAGGAGTTTTTAATCCACACCATACTCAAACCATTCAGGCATTTATAATTTTGATATTAATGCAAATATCGACCACAAATATTTTTAATTGATTTTAATATAAAAACACAAAATTTTAATATTGTTATTTTAGATAATTGCAATTTTGCTACAACACTCAATTGCCCAATTAAATATTTATCAGACAAGATTACCAGTAATATTTATTAAATTTTTATGATAGTATAAATAAAAAAATACCTTAACTACCTTATCCCGATAAATGAAAGAACTCACAATTTTGGTAAACCCTAGTTCTATGACCTTTACGAGCACGAATATATATAAGACAATTTAAGTCAATTTAAGACAATTTTAAGTGTAAACAACATCCCTCGAGAAATTGTGACGATAAAGAGTTTGATTTTCCGCCATATCTCAATTAAGAAATGGCAATGAAAGTGTATATATATATATATATATATATATATATATATATATATATATATATATATATATATATATATATATATATATAGATCTGCAAATAAAATTTCAAGCGGAAATTTATCGAGACACAATTCAAAATTGACAGAAATCATCCATGCAGCAAAATTCCTGCAACAATAACTTCATTAATTATTCATTATTCAAATTCCCTTTAAAAATAGAAGATTTGAAAGCCACTGAAAATTTCTCCCATAATCACACTTTGAAATCAGATAGTCAATGGATTGCATATATGACGTCATATTGGTGCATTTATGTCAATCGGACCACTATACCCTTAATCCTATGATTATTCAGATCCAGACCTTTCCTAGGGAGAAATAAAATACCCGCAAAACCAATATATTGAAAATTTTAAATTTTTCCATAACCTTTAATTTTAATCGACAACTTAACATTTTATATTTAACGACTTTTCTTTTTGAGGTATATTATTCCAAATAATAGCCATGGTAACGGAGATCTCTTCAAATGGACATAAAATTAAGGCAGATGGAACAATTAGAATCTAGATTAAAATCCTCCTAGCTCCATTATGATTGAAATTAAAGTCAAATATTACATTCCCTACTTTGCCATAAATCTCACTTCACATGTTCAATGAGTGTTCTATCTTTCCTTCCTAAACCGATTTACTTCAAAAATAGCCCATGACCGAAAAAATTATGTGAATGAAAAAAAATTTATTCCAAAAAAATATTTCAAAAAATTCGCCAAAATTTGAATTTAAAAAAAATAGCGCCAAAAAATACTTTTTTAAAAATTTGCGCCAAAAATTTAAATTAAAAAAAATTCGCCAAAAAATTCTAAAATAAATTTTTAAAAAAATACACAAAATTAATTATCTTAAATACGTAATTTAAATTTATTGCGTCGTAATTTGATCCGT
Source organism: Schmidtea mediterranea (assembly GCA_022537955.1). Classification (NCBI taxonomy): domain Eukaryota; kingdom Metazoa; phylum Platyhelminthes; order Tricladida; family Dugesiidae; genus Schmidtea; species Schmidtea mediterranea. The sequence goes on from CM039681.1 coordinate 4,822,361, forward strand.
CACGAACCCCCCTATTTTATTATGCAATGGTGTGTTGCTCTAGTGTGCTCATAACTACCTATCGCAATTTAAATGGATGTTATCCGAAGCATAATACCGTTTCCTTGATAAATGGTCTCACAAAATCTATTATTTTCAGCTTCAATATCGATTTTCTAAGTTTTTTGCTCTTGGTGAAGATTCAGGTAGTTTTTTACTAAAAGCACGCCATCGATAGTTATTGTAGTTCACTTTTTATTTATTTACCACGAATTTTTAATACTCTTTTTCAAACATTTGTCAAAAAACATCAAAAAAATAAAATTTAAAAAATAAAATAAAAATTTTTAATTTATATATTTCAAAAAAAAATGAAAAATATAAATAGACAAAAACAGAAAATTTTGTCAACAAACTATCAAAAATTCATATTAAAAACAAAAGAGAAAAAAAATTAAATAAAAATTTTTCAAAAATTTTGAAAAAAAGATTAAAAAATCAAATTTTTAAAATATTATAAAAATATAATTTTAAAAAACATAAATTGAAAAATATGAATTGACAAAAAAGAAACATTTTGTCAACAAACTATCAAAAATGTATATTAAAAAGAAAATAGAAAGAAAATTTTAAAAAGAAATTTTTCAAACATTTGAAAATTGTATCGAAAATTTAAATTAAAAAAGAAAAAATAAAATTGGATAAAAACGAAAAATTTTGTCAAAAACCACCAAAAATTAAAAAAAAAATAATAAAAAATTTTTTAATTTATATTTCAAAAAAAATGAAAAATATAAATAGACAAAAACTGAAATATTTTGTCAAAAAACTATCAAAAATTCATATTAAAAACAAAAGAGAAAAAAAAATTAAATAGAAAATTTTCAAACATTTTGAAAAAAAAAGATTAAAAAATCAAATTTTAAAAATATTATAAAAATATAATTTTAAAAAACATAAATTGAAAAATATGAATTGACAAAAAAGAAACATTTTGTCAACAAACTATCAAAAATTTATATTAAAAAGAAAATAGAAAGAAATTTTTCAAACATTTGAAAATTCTATCGAAAATTTAAATTTAAAAAAAAAATAATGAAAAAAAACGAAAAATTTGGTCAAAAACCACCAAAAATTAAAAAAATGAATAAAAAAATAAAAAATATACCTTTTTCATTTCATATTTTATATTTTTTAATTGATTTAACGCGAATTTTCGATACATTCTTTTTCAAACCTTCGAAAAATACATCAAAAAGTCAAATTATTAAAAGAAAAAAAATTAAAAATATTTTTAAACATTTGAAAAAAACTATAAAAAATTCATATTAAAAAAAGATAATAATAAAATTAAAAATCAAAATAAAGAAAAATAGAAACATTTTGTAAAAATATTCAAAAATTCATTAAAAAAAATAGAAAAAAATTTGAAAAAGAAATCAGAAAATATAAATTGTACGAAAAAAGAAAATATGTAAAGGAAAAATATAAATTGATCAAAAAGAAAAATTCGGTAAAAAACTAACAAAAATTTGAAAAAAATAAATAGAAAAAGATAAATTATATAAAAGAAAATATAAGTAGACAAAAAGGTAATATTTTGTAAAAAACTATCAAAAGAGCATCATTAAAAAAAATAGAAAAAATAAAAACATACTTTTTTCAACATTTAAAAAAACATCAAAAAATTAAATTTTAAAAAGAAAAAAAATTAAAATAAGTTTTAAACATTTTGTAAAAAATCTATCAAAAAAGAATAATTAAAAAAAATAGAAAAAAATTAAAAACCAGAAATAGAAAAAAGAAATTTAATAAAAAATAAAAATATATACTTTTTTCAATTCACAAATAATTTTTTTTATTTTCGATACATTCTTTTTCAACATTTAAAAAAACATAAAAAAAATTAAATTTAAAAAAGGAAAAAATATAAAAGGAAAAATCAAAATAAAGAATAGAAACATTTTGTAAAAAAATTCAAAAATTCATTAAAAAAATAGAAAAAAATTCGAAAGAGAAATCAGAAAATATAAATTGTACGAAAAAAGAAAATATGTAAAGGAAAAATATAAATTGATCAAAAAGAAAAATTCGGTAAAAAACTAACAAAAATTTGAAAAAAATAAATAGAAAAAGATAAATTATATATAGGGTTTTCAAAACGGGATCCCGGGATCCCGAATCCCGGGAATATAGCCTTTTTTCAATCCCCGGATCCCGGAAAAAATTGATTGGGATCCCGGGATTTTGTTCCTGTTTTTTTTTGGGATTACGAATCTTCTGTTGAAAATATCTCCACTTTTTTTGAATATAATTCAGTTTCAAAGGAAAAATTGAAGAGTTTTTTTTATGATTCGACGGAATGAATTGAAGATTCGGATATGAAAAGCTCCAGTTTAAAAAAACCCAGAAAGTTCCACGTTTTTCTCTATTGAATCTTCAAGTTAATGCCGAAAAGCTACAAAAATACCTTGCCCCCCGTTTTTTATTCTGAACTTGCTCTTGTTTCTTTTGTATAATTTATAATTGAAAAATTTGTCGTGCATTTTCTGGATTGAAAAAATTATCTGAACTGTAAATCTTTGACAGTGATTCAAACCTTGAATTTCAAAGCTAATATATTTTGATAACTATGGCTTAAAATGATTATTAAATTGATGTTTTATTATTTTATCGTGAAATAATTATAATCATTTTTTAGAAAATGTCAGACGTCTGGAAATACTACAAAAAAGATGGTAACGATCATGGAATTTGTAATGAATGTTTTAGCAAATTGAAAACCAAAGGAGGTTCAACAAAAGGTTTATGGACTCATTTAAAGACCACCCATCCAGACGTGTTGAAAAACAGCAAAGCAACCTCAACAAAAATGAAAAATTATTCAGATCTTGAACCCACAAAGAAATCAAAAAGCAGTCATTCAATAGATTCGTATTTTTACAAAGAAACACTCGGTGAGATTTTGGCGAAATTTGCAGCGAAAGATGGTTTTTCTATACACGCAATTTTGAATTCCGAGGGTATACGAGAATACATCAGATTGAAAAAAATGGAAATGCCCAACAGTCTATCAACTGTAGCAAGTTTAATCTATGAATTCTATGAGCACAAAAAAGGTGAAACTATTCAAAAATTGAAAAAGAGACTGGAAATTGGTGGAAAATATTCAATAAGCATCGATGAATGGTCAAATTGTCAACAACGCAAATATTTGAATATTACATTACACGAGCCTGAAGAAGACATTGTTTTGGAGTTGAAACTCGTGGAAGGATCATGTAACGCCGAAAGGACAACTGAACTTGTCACAGAATTTTTAGATGAATTCAAATTGGATTTGGAAAATGATATTGTAGCATCCAGCAATGATGGAGCTGCAGTAATGGCGAAATATGGAAAACTCAACAAAAATATTTCTCAAGTCTGCCACAATCACGCTATTCATAATTCTGTGGTAAAAGTTTTCTATGAGAATAAATCAACTCAGGTTGATTCAGAAAGTGGTCAAGAAATTGGGGTCGTAGAAGGCGAAGATGACACAGAATATGAGGAATCAAAAGGCAGAGATGCATTTTTCAATGATTTGGATTCAGAACCAGATTACACAGAGATTCAGAGCATTAGTGAGGTGTTAAATCAAACTAGAAAAATTGTCAAGTTCTATAAATATTCGTCTGTTCGCAAATCAATTTTTCAAAAGCATGTATTGGAACAAGAAGGCAAAAACTTAAACCTAATTTTGGATTGTAAAACAAGGTGGAAATCTACAGATCAAATGGTTGCACGATTCATAAAGCTTGAGAAACCCATCAATGATACGCTAATAGAAATTGGACGAGGAATTTTACCCAAAGAACATTTCAGTATTCTGACAGTAATTAGTCAAATACTTGCACCTGCTGCTGAAGTAATTAATGAGCTAAGTAAAAACAACAGTAACTTGTTAACTTCTGAAGGTTCGATTGCATACTTATTTGAGACCCTGAATGAAAATCCACATCCGCTTGCTGCAGAGCTCGTCTCAGAATTGAAAGACAAACTTTTAGCAAGACGAAACAAAAAGGTTGTGTCTTTGTTATATTTCCTTCACAATGGTACATATGCAAAAAGAAATAAGTTCTTGGAGTATTCAAGCAAAGAAGAAGTTAAATCATTTGCCGAACAATTACACCAAAAGTTTTCTTTAAACAATAAAGAAAAAGAAACCTCAAGCTCGGGCTCAGGCTCAGAAGACGAAGCACAACCTGACAAAATTATGCAGAGAGAAAATAAGCTACAGGAATCAATTAACAAAGTTTTGAATGCAAAGAAAGTTTTAAATAAAGTTTCTATAAAAAATGAGATGTCACAATATGAATGTTCTGGTGCTAAATCTGCAAATTTGGAAAAGCTATATGAATCTTTATTGACAATAAAATCAACATCAACAGCTTCTGAATGAATTTTTTCCATATCTGGATTCATTTGCTCGAAATTTCGAAATCGAATGTCAACAAGAATGCTGAACGCTTTAGTATTTTTACGATATTATTTTTTAAAGAAAATCGATAGGTAGATGGTTAAATAAGCTTAATTTACAATAATTTATGTAAAATGTTTAGTTTTGATATAATAAAAAAATATTTGGTATATAAATTTAGAAAAATGATAAAAATTTATTTTGAAAAAATAAAAATCCCGGGATCCCGAATTTTCCGAATTCCGGGATTTTTGGAAACCCTAATTATATAGAAGAAAATATAAGTAGACAAAAAGAAACATCAATCATTTTGAAAAAATGTGTCGAAAATTGAAAAATACAAAAGAAAAAGCATTGAAAATATTCGATCACTGATAGATATAAGTTAAACAAAACATTTTATTGTCCCAAATCGATAAGATTTTCCCAGAAATTAAAATAAGTTTTAAACATTTTGTAAAAAATCTATCAAAAAAGAATAATTAAAAAAAATAGAAAAAAATTAAAAACCAGAAATAGAAAAAAGAAATTTAATAAAAAATAAAACTATATACTATTTTCAATTCACAAATAATTTTTTTTATTTTCCATACATTCTTTTTCAACATTTAAAAAAACATAAAAAAATTAAATTTAAAAAAGGAAAAAATATAAAAGGAAAAATCAAAATAAAGAAAAATAGAAACATTTTGTAAAAAAATTAAAAAATTAATTAAAAAAAATAGAAAAAAATTCGAAAAAGAAATCAGAAAATATAAATTGTACGAAAAAATAAAATATGTAAAGGAAAAATATAAATTGATCAAAAAGAAAAATTCGGTAAAAAACTAACAAAAATTTGAAAAAAATAAATAGAAAAAGATAAATTATATAAAAGAAAATATAAGTAGACAAAAAGGTAATATTTTGTAAAAAACTATCAAAAGAGCATCATTAAAAAAAATAGAAAAAATAAAAACATACTTTTTTCAACATTTAAAAAAACATCAAAAAATTAAATTTTAAAAAGAAAAAAAATTAAAATAAGTTTTAAACATTTTGTAAAAAATCTATCAAAATAGAATAATTAAAAAAAATAGAAAAAAATTAAAAACCAGAAATAGAAAAAAGAAATTTAATAAAAAAAAAAATATATTCTTTTTTCCATTCACAAATAATTTTTTTTATTTTCGATACATTCTTTTTCAACATTTAAAAAAACATAAAAAAATTAAATTTAAAAAAGGAAAAACTATAAAAGGAAAAATCAAAATAAAGAAAAATAGAAACATTTTGTAAAAAAATTCATTAAAAAAAATAGAAAAAAATTCGAAAAAGAAATCAAAAAACATAAATTGTACGAAAAAAGAAAATATGTAAAGGAAAAATATAAATTGATCAAAAAGAAAAATTCGGTAAAAAACTAACAAAAATTTGAAAAAAATAAATTATATAGAAGAAAATATAAGTAGACAAAAAGAAACATCAATCATTTTGAAAAAATGTGTCGAAAATTGAAAAATACAAAAGAAAAAGCATTGAAAATATTCGATCACTGATAGATATAAGTTAAACAAAACATTTTATTGTCCCAAATCGATAAAATTTTCCCAAAAAATCAAATATTCGGTGGAATCCTAAATAAAGTATTCAAAATAAACATATAATTCAATTTTGATTATTCAGATCCAGAGCTTTCCTAGGGAGAAATAAAATACCCGCAAAACCAATATATTGAAAATTTTAAATTTTTCCATAACCTTTAATTTTAATCGACAACTTAACATTTTATATTTAACGACTTTTCTTTTTGAGGTATATTATTCCAAATAATAGCCATGGTAACGGAGATCTCTTCAAATGGACATAAAATTAAGGCAGGTGGAACAATTAGAATCTAGATTAAAATCCTCCTAGCTCCATTATGATTGAAATTAAAGTCAAATATTACATTCCCTACTTTGCCATAAATCTCACTTCACATGTTCAATGAGTGTTCTATCTTTCCTTCCTAAACCGATTTACTTCAAAAATAGCCCATGACCGAAAAAATTATGTGAATGAAAAAAAATTTATTCCAAAAAAATATTTCAAAAAATTCGCCAAAATTTGAATTTAAAAAAAATAGCGCCAAAAAATACTTTTTTAAAAATTTGCGCCAAAAATTTAAATTTAAAAAAATTCGCCAAAAAATTCTAAAATAAATTTTTAAAAAAATACACAAAAATCGATAAAATTTTCCCAAAAAATCAAATATTCGGTGGAATCCTAAATAAAATATTCAAAATAAACATATAATTCAATTTTGCACATGATTGCTATCAACTAATAAATCTAATAGCAGCGATCGGATTGGATTTTATTATTTGGGAGCCCGTGAACTTATTTTGGGGGGGAATTAATTTTAAAAAATTGATTTATTTTATGCTCAAGGGTTTCCAATAGAAAAATATATAAAGCTTCTAAAACATTATATATTACCTTTTCCTAAATGTGTATTGATGCTCATGTATCGAGCAGTTCCTGTTAGACTTTTGTGTTCCCTGTATGGAATATGAGCATTTGTTTCTGGATCTTTGTATTCTTTGGCTAAACCGAAATCTATCACGAAAATCGTGTTGTGTTTCTTCAAGGATTTTCGACCGACTAAAAAGTTTTCTGGTTTCACATCTCGATAAATGAGTCTGTGATTGTGAATATATTCGAAGCGATCCAGCTGGTATTTGGAAAATAAAACATAAACAAACAATAAAATCTGTTTTGTGTGTTTTAGAAGAGAATATTTATATATATATATATATATATTTATTCAATTTTCTGAATCTAAATATCGATGCAATGATGGCCCATTATTAACAAAAACTCGAGAAAGCCAAATAAAAGAAATTTATAAATTTTCATGAAATTGGGACAATGCCGCATGCATTGGAAGGACTTGCCGGGATTTTCGCACACGGCTTCAGGAACATAGCCAATTGAGAGGAGTGAGTAATATTATTGAAGTTAGAGAAATGTGTAAAGGCACAACTGATTTTAAAAAAATTTGAAATTTTATATAAGAACTTCAATAATGAGTCGGAAAGAATTTTATATGTGAATTTTGGTGAATAAATCACAATCCCCTAAAATAAACGTTCAATCAGCAACAATTTTGTTGAGATTATTTAATTAAATCATTAAATCACAACTATTACATCATTATTGTTTCCGTATATAACAACATTCGACAAGGATTACGATGGCAGACTGGTGATGAGGATAATTTTCTCGAAATATATTTTGTTTATTTGAGGTTCTCGTTTTTATTTATTTAATTATTAATTACAGTAAAACTCCCACAAAGGACCACCTCTTCAAGAGGGGCAACTCTTTAAACGGGGCATTTTTAGGTAGTCCCGGCAAATTTCCCAGTGAAATAATGGTTTCAGTGCTTAATAAAAGGACCACCTCTTCATTCGTGGCAGGGACCACTATTTTGTGGTCCCTCCCCTCTATTTTCTATCATAAATTGTCTTGATCATGAACCACATCTTTGAATTAAATTACTAAAGTAAACCTTTATTTGATATGAAACACGTATGAAATTATTTAAATATTATCATTCATATTTAAATAGGCATACTTTATTATATCGAATAGAGTAATTTCGATCAATATATAAATAAAAATTATCCCTAGACTGTCAATAAATTTATTGCTGATGAGTAGAAATCCCAAATCAAAGGAGAGAAACGAGTTATCTCTCGATAAAAAAATTGCAGTTCTTAACCATTTAAAAGAAAAGTGCTCGAGTGAACGAAAGACAGCAGAGTTATTCAAAATTAGTAAACAGCTGTTAATCGAATAAAAAAGCAAGAATTTGAAATACGTAAAAGATTTGAACATGAAAATTCAAATCTTTGCAGAAAACGTAAAAAAAATTGTTTTGATGAAATAAAAAACGTGGTCTTAATATGAGATCAATTAACGCCAGAATATCTGGACCAATGATCCAGGAAGTTGCACTTACGTTTACCGAAAGCTTCAAACGGTTGGTTGGCTAGATTTAAAAATCGCGAAGGAATTTCTCAGAAAATACTTGATGGTGAGTCAAATGAAGTATCTACTGAAACAGTCACTAGTTTTATTGAACGATTTCACTTATTAACTGAAGGATTTGAGGAGAAAAATATTTTCAATGCCGATGAGTGCGGTATGATGTATGGTGCGGTAGTATGATTAACCTCAATGATTAAAAAAAACAATCAAACAAAAATTGAAATGTATTTTAAAACTTCTGAGGTTATACGATACTATTTATAATATGGAATGTTTTCCTATTGATTAAATCTGAAATAAGGTATTAAAGCGATTAATAAACTTCATTGTTTTAATTTTTTTCCTTTTCAATTAATTGTTAAAATAGTTTATTTAAGTTTCACTAATTGGCTTTAATTTATTATTTATAGTTATCTTGGAAGTAGAATGTAACAGAGTGAGATATTACGTCATACTTCAATATGTAATTTTTGATCTATGGGGAACGAATTAATTTATCTTCTATAATTCGATTAAAAACAAATACTTTTTTCGATATTTTTCAATAAATATCTAGAATTTATGAATTTTTACTTAACTAGAATATACATTATTAAATTACCATAAATTTGAATGGAATTTCCTCCAAGAGGACCACCTCTATAAAAGGACCGCATATTGCAATCCCCCTTAGCGGTCCGTTTAAAGGGGTTTTACTGTATATTTAATCGATATATTTATAATCATTGTAAAGTGTTTGATTGTTACCACGTTTAACCCAGTACTCTAATGTTCTTTTTATACTCAATCTTTGGTATAGTTATGACAGCCTTTGTCGATTTTACTTTTATTACTCCAGTGCTATCAATATGCGTACTTTGAAGTGGCGTTTTGAATCTACTTAACGAGAAAAGTCACATGGAGCCATATCAGGTGAATTGGGCAAATGTCTAATTGTATTGGTATTGTACTTAGCCAAAAACTGTCTAATAACCAATGCATTGTGTAACGATGCCTTACCTATGATATCGATCTTTTTCACGCATATCTGCGTCAATAGCCCTCAAGGTTATTTGATGATCATAATATGTAATAGGTCAATGAGATGTTATGTAATAGGCCATAGTCATATTGTATAATCACTGATTTGCATTTTTGTTTCAATGAAGTGGTCACCATTTTGAATTTTTGTTTTAATAGTCGAAAAAGTCAGTTTTCTGTCAAAACATAAATTTTCGGTTAATTTTTAACAAAAGCTTACAGTGATCATTCCTCTAATTTTATCGATATTTTTATCAGTCTTCTTAGTCTTGTTGAACCTTTAAATATTCAGGACCACTTTCAAAGCTCAAATAAAACTCATTTGTTGTTGTTTTCGAAAGAGAACGTTTACCATAACAATTTTCTTTTTACTTGTTAATTTTTGTTATTTGATGTGACCTAGTACTTTTAGATAATGGTAACATATGTCTATGGTTACAAATGGTTAAACCTCCATATTTATTTAAATCGGATGACGATTTATATTTGTTGACTTGAAACATGTATCCGAAGAACTGAGATTAACATTTGTGAAAGCGTTTTTGTCAATAGTAGCAGTAAAGAAATGTGAAGAATCAAAATCATCTAATGACGAAAAGAAACGCCTAAAAGAAGCAGCCGTAATTTTTATAAAAATATTGACAAGAGGATCAAATGAGGAAGAATTAAACGACTTTTTATTTTTTTTAAATGTTCTAAATGATCTTAATTTGAAAATATAAAAATCATAAAAAAAAATGAAGAAGTGGAGAAAAATAAAAATAGAAAGAGATTTTTAAAAAGGGCAAGCTAGAGAAATTATAAACAATTTCATTATCACCCCAAATCCTCAAATACAAACTTTCGATATAGAAAACAAAAAATACATATCAGAATAAAAAGACAAGACCAAGATTTTCACAGTGATTGAAATTAGATATTAAAAGTGATTATTACTGGCCATGGAACAAATAGATGGAGATCAAAAAAACAGAGAAAGAAGTTGTTTTGTTTATATCCCTTTGACTATAGAGGAACATTCTAATTTATCGCAGAAAGCACTTGAAGGAATGTAAAGCAAAATTTGTTTATCGGTTAGAGGTTGTAAAATAAATGCCATATACTCGACGGGGGGGTGAGATTTCAAGGCAGAATTTGGATACAAGGCAGTACTGGATATAAATATAACTGAATCAGAAGAACTATCAATATTAATAAGCCACAGGAAGGTATGGAGCATAGATTTTGACAGAACTCAAAACATAGAGTCAAGTGGGAGCTAAATGAGAAATCAGGAGAACCATTAGAAAGCCAACAATCAGAATCCTTATTTATTATTCAACAATATCAGTCAATTACATCCGACAATCAAATTCGGTGAAGTAAATCATTTTTCATATTTGTTTTGAAAAATATATTTAATTTCCACAAAACTTTTGGACATTTGTAAATAATTGAAATCTGAATTAATTGATTCGTTGCGAAGGTTTATTTAGATTTTGTCAATTATTTAGCTATATGTATACGAGTTAGTGAAAAATAATATATATATATATATATATATATATATATATCCAGGGAAGGGGCTAATAAATACAACAAATAAATATTATTCTATTAAAAACAATACAGAATAGTTAAAGGAATAACATCAGTTTTTATGTTTGTTTATTTAATGAGGAAAATAAATAATAATATTAATAAAAATAATTAATAATAATAAATATAATAATAAAAACAATAAAAAAAGTTAATAATAATTAAAATAATAATACTAATAAATATTAATAAAAAATTAAAATTAATAATAAAAATAAAAATCATAAAAATCAATAAATAAATAACAATAATAATAAATAATAAAAATAAGTAATAATAAAAATAATTAATAATAAAATAATAATAATAAAAATAAAATCATAAAAATCAATAAATAAATAATAATTAATAATAAAAATAATTAATATTAAAAATAATTAATAATAATAATAAATAAATAATAATAATACTATAAATAATGAAAAAATTAATAAAAATAATGAAATTATTAATAATAAAAATTAATAATTATAATAATAAATAATAATCAAAATAAAAATTAATATTAAAAAAATTTATAAAAAAAATAAAAATCAATAAATAAATAATTAATAATAATAAATAAAAATAATAAAAATAATTAATAATAATAAAAATAAATAATAAAAATAATAATAATTAAAGAATAAAATTAAAAATAGAAAATAAATAATCCAACAGTTGCGGATCACTCAGCACCCAAAATTATCCATGTAGTCCCCCCAATCACCATTTATCAGCGGCCCACAGATTAAATTATAAAAATAAATGCGATGTAAAGATCTAATTAATATTCATTGTCGGCAAATATTAGTTAATTCAGTGATTCACTTTTCAATGCAAATTTATTCTACACTGATAAACAGAGGCGACACTTTAGACGGCACAGAAATATATATATTAATAATAATAAATAGCAGTGAATGGAAAAGAGCTCAATGATTTTTATTATTGATTTTTATTATTCTTATTTATTATTATTTTTATTTATTATTTTATTTATTTTTATTATTTATTATTATTATTTTAATTATTATTATAATTTTTATTATTATTATTATTATTATTATTAATTAATTATTTTTATTATTATTATTAATTAATTATTATTATTTTTATTATTATTTATTTTTATTATTATTTATTATTATTATTATTATTATTATTATTAATTAATTATTATTATTATTATTAATTAATTATTATTTTTATTATTATTTATTTTTATTATTATTTATTATTATTATTATTAATTAATTATTATTATTATCATAAAATCTAACTTACCAATTGTATTGCAATCATTGCCACAGTTTTTACAGAAAATGCCCTATTGCAATGATCAAATAAATCCTCCAAGGACGGGCCCAACAACTCCATGACAAGGGCATTATATCTGTTGCAAAGGCCGAAAAAAAAGACCTTGGGAAATCCATCAATGATGCCCTCTAGAGTTAGGAATGTAAAAGTAAGCCTGAAAATCAGGTCAATGAAAAAAGACCTGAATTAAGAATCTTGTAGAATTTGTATTCCAAATGCAATTGGGGAGATCGAGTCTTCATTGGCTCTAATTTTATTGCAACATGTTCATTATTGTACAGATTCTTTCCTGGGTGAAATGGCGCAATGTCAATATAATTATTTATAGAAACAATTGATATATAATTTTATATATAATGATGTCAGAGTTACATTTGCGTCACATTTAGCAGCAGACTTTGGCAGCAAGTTAAGGAAGAAATAATTCAAAATTTAAAAACTCAATTTATAGAAAATCAATAAATAATTAATTATTTGAATTAAAATCCAAATATGATTTCTGAGTGTAAAAAATGATGATAAATAACGGGATGAGAGGGAATAATAGCATTTCCCAGCAACCAATCCGATTAAAAGACCCTAGAGATAGTGAACGCAAGTGGAGGACCGCAAAAAGGACTCAAACTCTAATTGGGTTTGAAATATGGTTTTATCCTTTCATTGAAGATTTGTTTTAGAGAGTTAACGGAGCTGAAGAAATCGATCAGCGACTTCCGTTTCGTATTGGACTCTAATGACAAGGAAAAATTAAGTTTAAATCCCATCAAATGGAACGAAGTGATTAGAAAGGTTTCAAAGGTATCCAATTAATATCGACAGGAAATATACCGAGAGAAAAATGAAAAAGAATCTTCTAAAACAGTTTTTCTAAACCGAGACCAGACGACATCTTAACGGGACCACGGAAACCTTAAATTTGGACTCGGAACATTACAAATTAAAATCCAATACCAAAATTATGGAAAAAATATTATGAGTACTATTATTTATTATTATAGTTATTTACTAAATCAATAACCAAATCGAAACTCGTGGATGTATTTATAAAATTATAAAACCAAGAAAGTAAAGGAGGATTGGGGAAGATGTGAGCACTGGGCGCCGCCCTTATTTACCGCGCACTGGTTAGCAACCCACCACCTAGCAAAACCTCATAACGGAGATTATTGATTTTCTCGATTATTAATTTCCCGATCAATGAGTTTCTCGATTATTGATTTTCCGATTAATGACTTTCTCGATTGTTGGTTTTCCGATTAATGATTTTCTCGATTATTGGTTTTCCGATTAATGACTTTCTCGATTATTGGTTTTCCGATTAATGATTTTCTCGATTAATGATTTTCTCGATTATTGGTTTTCCGATTAATGACTTTCTTGATTATTTGTTTTCCGATTAATGATTTTCCCGATTAATGATTTTCTCGATTATTGATTTTCCGATTAATGACTTTCTTGATTATTGGTTTTCCGATTAATGGTTTTCTCGATTATTGGTTTTCCGATTAATGATTTTCTTGATTACCGGATTTCCGATTAATGATTTTCTCGATTATTGATTTTCCGATTAATGACTTTCTTGATTATTGGTTTTCCGATTAATGGTTTTCTCGATTATTGGTTTTCCGATTAATGATTTTCTTGATTACCGGATTTCCGATTAATGATTTTCTCGATTATTGATTTTCCGATTAATGACTTTCTTGATTATTGATTTTCCGATTAAAGATTTCCCGATTAATGACTTTCTCGATTATTGGTTTTCCGATTAATGATTCTCTCGATTATTGGTTTTCCGATTAATGATTTTCTCGATTATTTGTTTTCCGATTAATGATTTTCTCGATTATTTGTTTTCCGATTAATGATTTTCTCGATTATTGATTTTCCGAAGAATGACTTTCTTGATTATTGATTTTCCGATTAATGATTTCTCGATTAATGACTTTCTCGATTATTGATTTTCCGATTAATGATTTTCTCGATTATTGGTTTTCCGATTAATGGTTTTCTCGATTATTGGTTTTCCGATTAATGATTTTCTCGATTAATGAATTTCCCGATTAATGATTTTCTCGATTATTAATTTTTAACGATTTTTTATCTTTATTAATTTAAAAGTTTAATTATTGGATTTTAAGTGAAAATTTTTTTAAAAATAAATCAAGTATTGGTTAAAAAGTATTACAATAATCGTTAACATAAATATCTAGCTAGAAACTTTAATAAATCTTTAAAATCGAATAAAATTCAATAGATAAGCCTAAAAAATAAATGAATGAGATCCAATGGCCTTTACAGTGAGATGAGAACAATTTCAACCTGAACTATTATAAAAATAACCTATCAAGTTGAGCGATGAAATTGAAATGACGTCAGCAGTGTGAACACAAAACAGAATATATATTGCAATAATTATATAAATAAATATAATGAAATGATGACAATTTGTCAGCTGATTCACAGGATCATCATTTATGCAATTTAATGATCAATATGTGACAACAGTAGCGAAATTATATCTCATTGTTTGCTTATGTAATGCTTACAAAGATTTCAATTACAAAACAAAACTTTTTACCTTAAACAAAGAATAATAATTTTAAATTTAAATTAAGTCAACACAAAAATTATTAAAAGCATTTGTAAAAATAAATATTTACAATTCAAAAATTATAAATTAAATAAGTTAAAAAATAAATAATGAGAGAAAAAAATCACCTAATCTTAATTCACCGAAATTTCCTGATCCAATCTTTTTACCGACTTTAAAATTTGGACCAACAATTACAAAACTTGAATCTCCACTAGAATGTACTGACATATTTGAATATCTATTGTCCATTGTAGATCCAGATGTTTTCATGGAAAAGGATCTAAAATTGTCGTTTAAGGTTTTAATTGTATGCATTCATAATTTGATTTAAAAAATATTTATTTTATAGAATTAACAGAAAAAAAATTTATTAAAAATTATGGTTTACGTGAATTAATAAATAATTTGTAATTTTATAATTTATACAAAAAATTTAAAAATTAAAAAACCGCTAAAGGTTTCAATAAAAACAGAATCTTTCAATTAAATAAACAAACAAAGACTGCATACACTATGAAATTAAGAATTTAGATAGATTTATTTTTTAGCTTATTAACTTGAAAGTTTAACCTCACGTCTATTGCAAGTTTTTTTATTATAAACTAACTTTCAATTTTAACAAATAAACATAATTAATTAGAAAATTCAACCATTTCTAACTGAATAATAAATTAAAAATCGCTTAATTAATAGCGTCAAAACTAATATTTCTTCCCTGTTGCTTTATATCAGTGGTCGGCAACCTATGGCACGCGGTTGAATGGACAATGACACTCTAAACACCGTTATAAAATAGTCTGGGTAATAGCGACTCTTATACTTCTAAAGACGGTTTCAAATATATCCTATAATATTATTAGATAAAAATATATATTTGTATTGGTATCGAAATGATATTTTTTTGCTTTATTAAACAAAAATTTTCCATACAACATCAAATAATATCACGAGCATCTCTTGTGTTGACACGTGGCATTGAAAAGCTGTAGATTACAGATGTGTTAATGTGGGGCTTTCAACGAAAGGGCAAACTTGACCTTGTAACTTTCTTCGGACTCCCGTCGTGGAATTGAGCAATTTTTTAAAAAAATGCGTTACGTTCTGTTGTGTACAGTTGAAACGTGTACTTTTTTAGTGTTGGTTTTTGCCATTGATACATAAAACAAACCAGATAGCCGCGAGGCGTCTACAACAAGTATTTTAAAAATTGTTCATTTTTAGCAAGTTGATTTTTGAAAAAGCTTTTGGTGCAACTTCTTACTTAATCATTGATTTTTGAGTTAAACATGATCTTTTAAAATTTTAAATATTGGTGGGTTACTGGGTTTTGATATTTTGAAACTATATGGTTGTTACCCAGACAACCCCATACAAATATTCTTTCGCTTACCACTCGGCACCCGTTGCTAAGCAACGTTGGAACTGTGTTCGAGTGGGTAGATCGTCCGCAAAAAGTGAGCGTTATTGCTAATACTATAATTGACCGAACGATTTCTGGGTCCAACGAGCTGTCGATAGAAGACTTGTGCTCGCTTTTGATTCTTAGGTCCCATTATTCTCCTATCTCTTTCAAATGTTAACCTATACTCTCATATCATCTATCTTTATGTCCATTTGCTTAGTCCTTCTTATTATTGTCCATGCTGATGATTATTCTTTGGCCTGTTCACCCTTATCCCTATTATAACTACAATGTTTCCCATTATTATTACCAGCATTATTATTGTTGCCATAATATGTGTTACCTTTATTAATTGTTGCTACTATTTCTTATATTATTATTTTTGTTACTATAACTACCATTATAATTATTGTTATTACCACTATGATTATTACTATTATTATTATTATTATCATAATTATTATCATCATTTCTACAAATACCATGATTATTATTCTTATTACCATTATTATTATTATTATTATTATTATTATTATTATTATTATTATTATTATTATTATTATTATTATTATTATTATTATTATTATTATTATTATTATTATTATTATTATTATTATTATTATTATTATTATTATTATTATTATTATTATTATTATTATTATTATTATTATTATTATTATTATTATTATTATTATTATTATTATTATTATTATTATTATTATTATTATTATTATTATTATTATTATTATTATTATTAATATTATTATTATTATTACAATTATTATAATTATTATCAATATTGTTAACAAAATTTTGTGTAGGGATTCGTCCTTATTCCTCAGCTTTAAGAAATATTTTTCTTATATAACAATTTAGCCGTAATCCATTTGTATTTCCCTGGTTTTCGGTAAAGTATTTTTGTTGAGTCGAAAATTTTGAGCAGCGTTCCGCCCTTATTTTACACGTTCCATTTTTACGTTACTATTTTTGTTAAGTATTTGAATTAATTCGGAAAATTTGAGCAGCGTCCCGCCCATATTTTCCGCCTCAACTCAAATTAATTTATTTAATTTTTATTTAAAAACATTATTTTTCATGATTTTGGTCGTTCGGATTAATCTTTTTCCGATGGCTTTTCATTTTAACTGTTGCAACGATTTCTCAATTTTCCCCACTACCCATTCCCTCTCTTTGTCCTTAAAATCTATGTATGTTCATTTCATAATTAATGAGTGCCCACTGGACTACTCGGTGTTAGAGATTTTGAGCCGATTGTTGTTGAAAATTTATGTTAATTTTACAGGAAACGGATGATATTGACGTTTCGGCTCCTGCGTTCCGCACGCCGGGGCCTTCACGGGCACGAACTATTGGCGATTTTACACGCACTTACATGGTTCGAATAATATGTTTGATTTTATTAACTTGTGATGTGTCTTTGGCTGTGGGCCGGAAAAGGAATAACAAATAATATTTTACCATAGCATTTGGAATAAAAGTTTCGATGCACTAAGGCTGTAGATAGAAAATATTTATTCAGCATATTACATCGGCCACATACATTTGAAATTTATTGTATCCATTCCATAAAATTTACTTCGAAAATCCCATAAATTTAATTCGATAAATCATCCATAAATTCGATTTGAAAAATCATTCATAAATTCAATTGGAAAAACAAAATTATCCATAAATTCAATTTGAAAAACAAAAATCATCCATAAATTCGATCTGAAAAGTCATCCATAAATTCAATTGAAAAATTACCCATCAATTCCCTTCGAAAAAATCAATTAATAATATTGCACCAGTTGAGAGTGATCGTGTTCAGGCAAAACACTTACCCGTGTTAATTGCCTGAATGCACGGTTCTCAACCAGTTATACAACCAGTTATACAGTTCTGTAATGAAATTTTTTCTCCGAAAAATAAGACTGAAAATTTGTGAAAACACATCGGTATTTATACCTATAATTTGGCCTTAACCTTGCGTGTTAGTTTTACTGCGATTAAACAAAATTCGACTTTGAAATTATTTATGTTATCTACATTAAATTTTTATTTATTTCTTAATTTAAATTGGTAATTTATTTTTAACATTTTTAATTAAATTTATTCAGCTAAAAATATTTTATTTTTATTCATTTAATTCATTAATTTTTACTTTTATATAAATGGTCATTTTACGGTCGAATTTTCTTGTTATTATGTTATTTTTTATGTAAATTTCGTGCGGTTCTTGATGCATTTTGTATTTATTTTATTTTACTTTTATGTTTTTGATTTTATATTTATTTATATTCTCTCAGATTTTAAAGTGTTTAGTTGGTGTTGTATATTGTATTTTAAGTTATCTTGGTGCTGGGTTTTCGTGCTGTATTACTGATGCATTTAAACAATTCTCAGGGCTATTTGTATGCTGGCCCAACAATATAATGATTCGTGTTTTTTCCCTGGAATTTAATGTTGTTTGTTTTATAATTAAATATAATAAAAAGATAATTTTGCGATCAAATTATTTTCATAAAGAACTGTATTATTTAATGTGACAGACATATACCATTACTTATTTGCAAAAAGGTGGCACCTTGAATTAATTAGCACTGTGGTTTGACACACCACAGCTAAAAGATTGCCGACCATTGCTTTATTGGATCGAAAACCACAATATACTAATATGTAAATATCAAATACACGTGAATAAATAAGAATAAAAATTATAAAACCCTCTTCCTCATAATAGTTTTTTCAAATATTAAAGAATTATTAAATATTATTTATAATTTATCAATTCATCTATTAGCAGTTTAAAAGTTTGGATTGAATTAAATAAATAAAATGAAATCTATTGTTGGGTTAGTGGTTTCTAACCTTGACACCTTTGCATACAAGCTTTCTCGCACGCCAATGGTTACCCGTTGCTATGCAACATTGGAACTGCAACCATTGGTTATGAGACCGCCAAAGGTGAGCTCTGACTACAGAACTGCTAAGGCCCGGCCTCATATCGGGTTCAGTCATCTGCCGTTAGAAGGTGTCTGCTCGTCTTATTACTTTTCTGGTCCCTTAATTGGCTACTTGTCTAGGTAGTTATTTAGTTTATTCCATATCTTAACATGAGCTACTTCAAAGAGAACAAATTTTTAACACCAAACATTTATTATAATATTACACATTTTTATTAGTACTGTACTATGCCATTTTTTAATGTTCATTTGTAGAATCCATCTGCGCTTTCTTTCGGCTCTATTCGGCCTTGAATGAGGCGGCGATTGCTTCTTTGATCCATCGGGACGGTCTTGGTCTTGGTATGCTAGTTGTGTCGTGGCGAATACCAAGGGGTACGTCACCGCACTCTCCTCCTGACACGCTGACAAAGCTACTTCAAGTGCTCGGATCTGGGTTCGTTGAGCCTGATTTAGCAATTTCTCATCCTTCCACCCCTGTTGGGCCGTAGTGAGGCGCTAATACAGTCTTTTCATTCTCGCTGGCTCGATTCACTTGCCTTCGATTCGTTGGACTTCCTGACATAACTGCAGTCGTTGCTGTTGTAGGTCCGCGTTCTCCTGGCGCAGCCTCTTCAGTTCCTTGCTGATTGATTGGATCGCCCCATAGCTAAATTTAAATGAAATTTACTAAACCGTTATATTAGCAACATTTCGCGTTAAGCATTTGATTGGTAATAATATGTAAAAATTCCCTTTCACTTATTACCAGAAATTTACGGCCAAAATCGTATTTTATTTCATCATACTATTTTATAGAGAATATTAATTTATTTTCCACCACTTTATTTTATCAAAATATTTATAAAATGTTAGTTCAATTTTTATAATCCCAAGTTATTACAATATAAGTAATTAAATCGTTAATTTAATAACCTCTGATACCCTTGTTATAATGCATTAAAAGGAACGTTTACTTAATAGCAAAAAAAATTTTTATGTTTTTATGAAAATCAGTAATTTAATATTTTAATCAATCATTTTCTACAATTTATTTGAGGGTCGATATTGCAAAATCAAAATTTAGTCAAAACAAAGAAAGCATTTATTTTCTGACAAATCCATACACTACAAATCCGGATCATCTGTTTGCAAGTTTGTCGAGTTTCTTGTTCGTGGGTCTTCGTAATAAAGGCCGTCAAGAATACGCATGATCACCTCGCGTTCGTGTATGCAAGTTTTCCAACAATTCGAGCTGGATTATGCCCTTCAGTAACGCCAGATGTGTCGGAGCTTCTGATTAGAGTAGAGCTGGGTCATCGAGATTGAATGATATACCATATTCTGGAGCAAACTCGTCTGTGATGGGTATCCTGCCGCTCGCGATGTCGGCATTTATTCGAGCAAGCCGTCTCCTCTGCATGTTGGCTTGCCAGCGGAATTTTCTCTCCATATACTCTAGATGTTGCAAGGAATACATATGTTGATATTAGATTTTATGAGTGTCTAATGGACTACCCAGTGTGATAAATTTAGCCGATATGTGGTCCAAATTTTAGGTCGAATTTTCGGGAGATTGGTGAAAAGAAGCCAGCCAAAAGACTAGTCCCCGATCTTCCCACTCTCCCTATAGGATAAGATGATTTGACGTTCGAGCCCGTCGATACGCATGACTAGACCCTCACGGGCACCAGCTATAGGCGGATGATCCGAACTTACACCGCTCGATAGTTATGTAAAATTTTTATGACTTGCAGTTTGTGTGGCTGTAGGTCGGAAAAATTTCGAGATATTATGAATGAAATTTACTCGAACTCATATAATTGCTTTCATAAATACTATACCAAGTTCATAGCATTCATTCGTCATCACTTCGATAATTATCCGATATCGTTCAGTTTGTAGGTTCGAGACGTTCGTTCCTGAAGCTTTTGCTATACAATACAAATTTGTCTGATAAAAAACGCTTGAGCTTTTTACCAGAAAAATTCTGCGAAAATGAATTAGTATATATACCTGTTTTGTGACCCTAACCTTGCGTGTTTTTTTATGCATTTCAACAAAATTTGACCTTGATTTTAATTGGATTTTCTAATTCTTATTTTGTCAATTTCTGTATTAAATGAAAAATTTATTTTATTTAACTTTTTAATAGGATATTTCTTATTAAAAATATTCCATTTTATTTGTTATTTGCTAACTTTTATGAATTATTCATTTTTCGGTCAAATCTTTATGTTATTTGGTTATTTTTATGTTAATTTCGTGCTGATCTTGGTGCATATATGTTATTATTTTGATTTATTTTTATGTTTATTGATTTTATATTTAACTAAATTTTCCTCATATTTTGCACCTAATTATTTGGTCTGGTTTGGTTAAACTCCGATTTGATAGGCTATTCAGCGTCACCTAAGAGTATCAATTCATTCCATACAAAGAGATTCGTCGTTTCATCTGTTTTTTATGGCAGTATTTTTTATTCCTATTGATAACTCGTTGAATTCTAGGTACACTTGATTATTAATAACATTGACTTTATTGGAAGCAAAACCCCTTGAACACATTCCCAAAGCTGTATTACAACGGGTACCGAGCGAAAAGCAAAACATATTGTTTAGGAGTTATCTGACACCTATTTGCATTCTAATTTTGTAATTTTCTCCATAATTTGTTGCTTCGTAATTTTTGTAACTTTAAATGACAAAATTCATTTAATAAAAACTCGGCCGTCTGCATTGTGTCAATTGTTTTGCTTTTTAATAAAAGTTTTTAAGAATTTAAATTTAAAATTTTAAACCATAAAAAAAATTATCATCATTCATTTTAAGCGAATGAAATTAATTTAATATTTAATTTGAATTTTGATATTCCTAAAATTTTGTTTTGCATTAAATGTGTGCTCTATTTTCAATTTGGCGTTGTTTTTTAATTTCGTTTTGATAAATTGAGGGATCATAATCATAAATGAGAATTTATTTTTCTATGGTACCTCTTGAACATATATGTGTGCAAGGATATTATTTATCTCTTTGGCATTTGAATTAAAATTAAGAAATCCTCTGAAAAATTCTGATTCAGAATAAAATATGCGTTTATGGCAAGAAAAAACCTTTTTATTTATTTTTTTTTGAAAATTCAGTAAATAATTTATTATTCAGTAAATCCAAATTATTAGATTTGATATAATTAAGATGCTTATCATTCATAAAGAAAATTTAACTTTTTCAAATTGATTTTATCAAATTACCAAGTCGTTTTTAAATTTTGATAGATCAATTTAAAAATTACAAAATTCTATCCTTTTCTAACATAGAATATCTAAACACTTACAAAAGTTGTTAGAAACAAATACAATAAAAAATAACGATAAAAAATAAAAAAATTAACAACAATATTTCTTTTATTTTCATTTTGTAAAAATTAATTTTTTATTATGTAACTAAAATTTTCACATTGTCTTTAACATGGAATAATATTTGATAATTTTAAAATTAAATTGTTTAAATATTTACCATTGTAATAAATTACATTTAAAAAGCTTCATTATATATGTCTAGTTGTAGAGTTATTTGGTCTAGTCCAGAAATACATAAAAAGAACAAGTTAAAAAATGCTAAGTTAATGAATGATTTATCATCCCAATTACTAAAATTTCAAGTGCTGTTTTTCGTCTTTTTAATATTTGAAATGTAAGTTTTTTTATTTCTTGAATTCTATGTTTATTAATGTCTTTTTATTAGATATTTCAATTTATTGCAAAAAATTTTAAGTTTTGACAAACAATACTTCAATAGATATAAATTAATCTGTGAGTATTAATTATGATTTTATATGTAAATAATCAATATTTCAAGGCAAAACATTGTTAACAATTAACTTATTCTTTTTGATATGTTATGCATATCAAATAATCCATGCAAAATTTACAATTTATGCAATCAGCCATGAAAATAAATTACTATCAAGTTGAGTTATTGTTAATTTATGGATTTTTTTTTATAACTTACATTTAGTGCTAAAGTCGATTTTATTTGACATTATGCCGCAATTAAAATCCTATCACGAAGTATTTATCCAAAGTAAAATTTATTTACGATTATTTAAAAAGTCAACATATTCCGATGAAGAAAAAGGTAAACATTTATGAGTTTGTAATTCCATTGCTATTAATTCATTTTTATATTTATTTATCCGCTATTTATAATATTTATGTTTCAATTGAATTTTATATTTTATAAATTATTTGGACAAGTTTAAGGCTACCAAAGCTATTTTCATTAATAAATTGTATCAAGTATTGTTGATAAATCAAAAATTAGCGTTTCAGAAACTCGAAAACCAATTTCTAATTTTACATTATCAAGAGTAACACTGGGAACATTGAGGGGGGGAAATGGGAGGGGTAGTGATGTATGCTTATTTATCCTTGGGTACCCGATACGGAGGAAATGCCCACTTATTTGGGGATTTATTGATGTTATTGACCTAGATTTGGTAGGGGGGTAAAGGGGGTAGTGATGTATGCTTATTTATCCCTGGGTACCCGAAACGGAGGAAATGCTCACTTATTTGGGGATTTATTGATGTTATTGACCTAGATTTGGTAGGGGGGGGTAAATGGGGTAGTGATGTATGCTTATTTATCCTTGGGTACCCGATACGGAGGAAATGCTCACTTATTTGGGGATTTATTGATGTTATTGACCTAGATTTGGTAGGGGGGGGGTAAATGGGGTAGTGATGTATGCTTATTTATCCTTGGGTACCCGATACGGAGGAAATGCTGAAATTGACCTAGATTTGGTAAGGGGGGGGGGTAAAGGCGCTCTAGTGTTGCTCTCGGTTAACCTAATCAATAATATCAATTCGGTAAAGTGAACATCTCATTTAGTCTAATTTAGTAACGTTTTGATTGAATGCAGTCCCAGTCCGGGTAGATAAACGTGACATTATCTGGGTATGGCGGGGGGGGGGCGCAACTGAATCCCAGCGCTTGTAATGCGACTTAACGGCAGAATCATTTTACTGTGAAGTTAGGGTTGATCAAGTTTGGGAAAATGTCATTTTCGGTAATCCTCACCTATATATTTGATTGGTATTTATCGGGGGGGGGGGGAGTGGGCCATTTATTCCATGCATATGAGAACGAGGGGTGGAGATGTGTAGTTTACGGGTCTTACAAATCTGCCCGCCAACCGATCCCTACCTTGACAACAATCACCACCAGTCTCCTAGTTATACACTAGAAGACCGTAAACCAAACAACAGCCAATCATATACCGTTACTATTACGCCACTATCACATTGAAATCTCGATAAAATCATTGCAACACCGGAATTGAATTAATTTTAAGAGAGAGCTAGACTGAATGAAGAAAGAAGGAAAATGTTGACGAAATCTTATTTCCCGTCGATGATAATGCACCAGCATAACAACAATTTCAATGACAGATACGTCCACCGGCCGGATGACCACCAGGCATCTGCGATGGACCCTAATCCAAATCCCAATTATCATCATCATCGGTCTTGTTCTCCATCCGGGTTTCATAACAATGAAAATGAATTCAAATCTTTATCATCAACGCCATTTAATAACATGAGAGGTTTCTTTTTTCTTTCTCTCTGAGTAAATAGCAACTGAACTTGAATGATTTCCTTAGTGGGCTCGATCAATTTCGGAGGAGATATAACCCCGATTCATTCACCCGGGGGTCAGCTGGAGCTCCGTACTGTGCCATGCATGCCGGCATTTAGGCAGCCGTTGGCGGCAGCGGCGGTGGCCACTGCTACATTATCACCACCACCGAGAATTATCACCACCACCACCACTGCCAGATATTCACCCGGTGGAATATTTATTAACAGGTCACAACCGTCGGGCTTGCTAACCGAGGTGCCGATTAATGAGGTATGGAAGCGTTTGGAAATTGATCAGCGGCTGCTGAATGACTGGACCTTTAGTTTGAGGCAGGTAATGTGACTGAGGAGCAAGCGAGATGGATATTTAATTTCCCATTCACATTCAGTGGATCCACGGCACAATCATCAACCGAGTAGTCAATGAGATAGACGATATCAACCGCAGGCTCATGGAATTGGGCATCACAGATGTCGTCATCGGCGGTAAATCCTTTTCCTTTCTCATTATAATTCTCTTAATTAACTAGCTAACAGTTAATTATTTCCTATTTATTCATATATACATTTCAAATAAATCAATTAGTTAATACTATCAAATCAATATTAAATAATATATGAACTTGGATTTAAATTAGTAATTTTAAATACTAAAAAATTTTATTAAACAAATTAAATAATAAATCAAAAATAATTCATAAAATAAAATTGATATATAATAATGTTTTATTCATTAATATACTTTAAAAAAATTAATTAAAAAATATTAATTAAAAAAAATTAATTAAAAAAAATTAATTAAAAAAAATTAATTAAAAAAAAATTAATTAAAAAAAATTAATTAAAAAAATTTAATTAAAAAAAAATTAATTAATAAAATAATTAAAAATGATGCTAATAATGATGTAATATTACCTGCGAGTAGAATCCAACGTGCAAACCCTTCGGCATTTGACCAATCAGCCAGTGACGCCCTTCCCGACTCTGGGAGCCCTCATCAACTTCCTGGACTGCTCAAAGGACCAAGCCTATGTGGTGAACAGATTGAAAGGTAATTAATTGCCTTGGCAACGCTAAATGATATGAATGATTATGTGAACTCGCAGAGCTGGCGCAAGGCTGCAGCCTCGGCAAATTCCAGTGGGACGGCGGCTCATCCGATGCCAGGCATCCGTGGAAGGAACATCTGCCCAATGATACAATGGTAATGTTGCTGATTTCGCTCATATTGTAATTGACCAATGAAATCCGGTTCAGCTCGTGCTCCACATGCTCTGCACTTATATCGAGGTGCGATACGCAGTGCACTCCAACCTGCACGGGGTGAGGACGTTCAGTCAGCAGTTCATCACCGATAATGTCATGAGCAAAGGTCAGTGAGTGCATTTGTGTGTATTATGTGTATTTCCGCTGTATCTTGCAGACGCCAATGAGATGAAGGACGCCTTCCTGCTCTATCAGACTTGTGTGCAACCGCCGCATTTCAAGGTGATTTTCAATCAATCGCTATATGAGATTCCTCCGGTACGATCTTTATTGATAATTTCTGATCATTATTCATTATATTATTGATTTTTAATGATCATTATTGATTATATTATTGATTATTGGTGATCATTATTGATTATATTGGTTATTTGTGATCATTATTGATTATATTATTGATTATTGGTGATCATTATTGATTATATTGGTTATTTGTGATCATTATTGATTATATTATTGATTATTGGTGATCATTATTGATTATATTGGTTATTTGTGATCATTATTGATTATATTATTGGTTATTGGTGATCATTATTGATTATGTTATTGATTATTGGTGATCATTATTGATTATATTATTGGTTATTGGTGATCATTATTGATTATGTTATTGATTATTGGTGATCATTATTGATTATATTGGTTATTTGTGATCATTATTGATTATATTATTGATTATTGGTGATCATTATTGATTATATTGGTTATTTGTGATCATTATTGATTATATTATTGATTATTGGTGATCATTATTGATTATATTGGTTATTTGTGATCATTATTGATTATATTATTGGTTATTGGTGATCATTATTGATTATGTTATTGATTATTGGTGATCATTATTGATTATGTTATTGATTATTGGTGATCATTATTGATTATATTATTGGTTATTGGTGATCATTATTGATTATGTTATTGATTATTGGTGATCATTATTGATCATTTGTGATCATTTGTTTATATTGATTAATTCAGGGACGGAAAAACCTATTCCACTGCTTGCTGGTGTTCTTCTACAAGATCTACAGCAACGAGGGCAATTTCAAGTGAGTATAATTATGAGGAAAGGATGATATTGATAATTGCATAATTTCAGGTGGCTCAACCTCGGCCGCTCAGGAATGAACATTAACAATATATTCGCCAAATTGCCGTGACCTTGAGCACCGCAACTGCATTGTATATGTGTGTGTGTGTAGCAGTGCTGATGTGCCACTGCTGCGGCCTGCGTGGAGATTTATTGATGTTTTGTCTGTGCTAATATATCGATTTACTGAATTTTCGCTTTTTACTAATCTATTTCATTAAAATTATCGATTTATTGGATTTAATTGATCAAGTTTAGCACTGATTTTGTATTGTTTCACTCGTCGGTTGTGTTTTAGTTAGGAGATTCCGTGGAGGGAGGAGCGTTACCAAAATTGGAACTAAAGGGATGCGCGGAATCTAGTGACATCCTCCAGCACATAAATTGGAACTAAAGGGATGCGCGGAATCTAGTGACATCCTCCAGCACATAAATTGGAACTAAAGGGATGCGCGGAATCTAGTGACATCCTCCAGCACATAAATTGGAACTAAAGGGATGCGCGGAATCTAGTGACATCCTCCAGCACATAAATTGGAACTAAAGGGATGCGCGGAATCTAGTGACATCCTCCAGCACATAAATTGGAACTAAAGGGATGCGCGGAATCTAGTGACATCCTCCAGCACATAAATTGGAACTAAAGGGATGCGCGGAATCTAGTGACATCCTCCAGCGCATAAATTGGAACTAAAGGGATGCGCGGAATCTAGTGATTTATTGATTCCGTGTTCTTGGATACAATAATCTGATCCTGATCCGATTCTAATTGAAATATTATTTCATCTTAACTGTCCGTATATTCAAATCCTACTTTCTAATTCGTCATCCTTACCTGCGCAAATGCCGGTGATTTCTGATTTAGACTTGCCTTCTAATCTTCCAACCTAATCTCATGTGCTTTTCAATCTTTCATTTGTCTCTTCCATAATTTATATTGGCTAGATAATCCTTTTCTGCTTCTTCCATTAATAATTCTATCACAAAAATAGATTTCTAAACCCACGTAGTGTACTGATTTTCTGGTTTTTACAGTTTCCCTTGGTTTTCATTACTTTCTACACGCGTTCAGTAAAATTCATTATCGCCGCCATCTTCACCTTTGTATAATCTATTTCTGGCCCATTTTATTGATTTTCTGAAATTTCACATTTTACATTCAATGTTTATGTTGCCATTTTTGTTCACTGCTTCCTTGATTTTGCCAGCAATTATCTTTTATACCAATTTTATCATTTAATATGTAAAAAAAAACTCGAATTGTTGAGGGTCTCTTTTTATTGACTTGTTAGTTTAGAGGTGTAATGGGAAAATTCTTGGCAGCTCTGGATTTCATTACTTTTTAACGAATATTGAATAGTGATTTTTACGGTTCCATAAGTGGGAGGGGTGGGAATGAGAGCGATTGCCATCCATCTCAAAAGACATAGACCAACTAAACACGGTTAGCAAAAAATAATTCACACCAGGGCACCGAAATTACCCTACGGAACGCTTTCATAACGTACAACTTGGGCGATAGACCAGGAACCTAATGTTAGGATAGTATTTTAACAAGTCTCTTCATAAAATGAAAAATTTTGAAAATGAAATTTTCTACAAATTCCACTTCAATATTATTTTTAGAGAAATTCGCTTCTATGAAAACAAGAAAAACAAATTTATCAAACTTACCTTTTATTATTAATTTTTTTATGACAGTTATAAATAATAGTTATAGGAATTTTTTGGTTACCTTTTACAAAGTTTTTAATGAAAATGTATTGTTTTAATTAATTGATTAAGGGCACCCTTAACCCTAGACCGGAACTGATCAACTTTTAGTTTATGTTTTGTTTTACTTGTCTTGGATATAATTCAACATACATTGGAGAGATTACTCATCATTTTTGCACACGAGTTTGTGAGGATTCCCGATTGATTGAAAACAGTAATATAAATGAGCATAATTTCATTGTATTATCTAAGCTTTACCTAATTATATAATAATATATAATATTACATAATCTGTACAAATATATTACAGATTTTATTATACTAAATGAGAGAAAATATAAAACAAAAATAACGGATTACCTTTTTTTTCTTTTTTTTTGACCACTTAAACTCTAAATTCTGACTACCAATTACGAAAATATCCCAATCTGCGATAGTTGAGAAGGGAAAATAACCATTCAACACCTGGCTGGGCAAATGGCACAATTCTAGCATCAATAATATCAATTTTCTATTAAAATTTAGGCGATACTATCAATACGGTGTCAACAACACAGTTGTTATGTTCCTTGAACTGAATCGGCTGCAGGGGGAAATCGCACAAAACTGTCAAAAATGGATTCCCAGTTCCCAGTAAATGAATTCTCAGCGAAGCGATCCCGAGAAAATCGCTTGATCGCATAGAGATACCCAACAGTGTAACCGATGAGAAAAACCAAATCTTGAACTATGGCGCCTGATTCTGATGGAGCGATTTACTATTTATCATGATAAACTGTCCAGATTTGTTGGTTTTGGCGGCATTTTCCCCTCTACATAGTGGCAATTACAGAATGACATAGTTAAATGATGATGGACGAAGACAAATACTCAGATATACGACGCCAGATTTCATTGGAGAGACCTGTGTAAATGTCAAGAACGTTGTTTTAACATACAAGAAGAAAAAAAAACTAGATTTGTAGATATCGGGATATCATTGACATGGTGTAGATGCAAGCGCGATATACCGGGCATTCGCAATCGCCCGATGTATCCATAACAGGCTCAGTGTATTAGACTAATGGACTGATTGATGTCAGCACGTATGGCGAGAATCTCGCTCATTGGCCGAGTGAAAATCTGACGAATGGAAAACCGAATCGAGTGGCAATGATATTAGTTAATGAAATACTATTTAGATAGGATTTGGCGCGAGCTGATTGTTGATAGTATCGTTTTCTTAATTGAATTATACAGACGTAGCCAACTCAGTGTAAAGAAGATCATCAGATTTATGAGATCGGCTCCAGGTAATTTTTTTATTGTTAATTTGATTAATGAGAATGGCGAGAGAGCTATTTGTCAATTTCGCCAGCGAACTAATAGAAAATAGAAGCCTGGCACCAAACAATTGTGACACTCTGTTAGCGAGCTCATGATTAATTTATTGTTTTTGAAAAAGAAATTTAATTTTTCAATCATGACTTTTTTTGACTTATTCTCATTGACATGTTGTTTTCAGAAGAAATACAAAGTTGCTCCAAGTCGGACAACGGGTCAGCGAATTCGGAGGAGGCGAAAAAAAAGAAAAGACGAAACCGAACGACTTTCTCAAGCTATCAACTTGACGAAATGGAAAGAATATTTCAAGTAAGATTTTAATTAAATAATTAATTAATTAATTAATTAATAATAATAATAATAATAATAATAATAATAATAATAATAATAATAATAATAATAATAATAATAATAATAATAATAATAATAATAATAATAATAATAATAATAATAATAATAATAATAATAATTACAGTTATAATAATAATAAAAATAAATTTCATCCTTTAAAAATCATTGCTTTGTTTAATTTTTAGGTAATAAATTAAAATATTTTGTTTTAATCAGTCTTTTAAACTTATGGTTATTATCAAATTTTTTTTATTAAATTATTATTTATTTGGTGTTTTATGGTATACTTTCTTTTATTGCATAACGAATACATAACGAATGTGACAAAATTAGAGAGCCACTTCAAGGATAAAATAAACATATTTGTATAATTCTATGATGAAAAAGTGTGGAATCCCAAGGACAACCGAATGTTATAGTCCAAAATATTTTTAGATAGGCCTCATAATGTGATAGAATAAATACCTGTAACCGTGAAAGAATATAATTGAATCACAAAGCCTCCAATTTTGACAGAAAATATAGGGACTACCCTTGGCAAAACAAGGCTGACTTACTTATTGTTAATGCCTTAATGACACCACAAAACTTCTGATAAACGATGACGTTTTAAGGGTGCCATTGTTACTAAAATAGAGCAAAATGGCTCCCAAAATATTTCCAAGCTCCGAGCCTCAAAGCTGAATCCGGTCTTGCCCCATTGACAAGCATTTGCAATTTTGTTGTAACAGGAAATATTCAACAGACCGAAAATGATGGAAACAATCAAAAAGTCTTAATCATTTTGAAAGAGTTAAAAGAGAGCTTGGAAGGATAAAAAGAACAAATTTTTTATAGTTTTTCGCGAGTTTTATTCAATAATAAACTAATTATACTAATTTTTTTGGACAACAAGTCGAAATTGATCTACTTACTAATTGTAAGTTGCGTTTTTAAGTACTTTCATGATATTGTTAATATCAAAAAGTGGGGGTTACAATCTTAACACTATTTTTCTCTGACTCCGGATTTTAAAAAGAAATAATTAAAAATGTTCTGACAATTTTAAATATAAAAAGGTCAGTTGTGGTCCTATTAAATAAAACAAGACAATTAGTTACTTATATGTTTTATTTTATCTACTATTGTTTACAAATTTTGTGTACAAATTATTTAACAAGAATTTGAAAGATATCTGGATCAATGGATACCTGGACAAATGGCGGCAAGAAGTTGATGGTCACTATTTCAGACACAACAACTTGTCTTAAAATCACAGAGGGTTCAGAAGATTTTATTAGGCGCTTTCCCCGAATACCACGAAAGCTGCCTTCTGCTCTGGGTATTTTCAAAATTTAATTAATTAATATTAATTATAAGCCGGATTAAGGAATCCACTATTAAAATTAAAAAAAAAGTATAACAACAATTACCAATAATCAGGATAATGAGTATCCTCCCCAATCTATCTCGTAATATTCTCCTTTCGTTTTCGATAAATTAATTCCTTGAATCGCTCTGATAAATTTCGGATTTGAATTCTTTTGGATATACTTTTCTCTGAGTATGTTCTGTCTGCTTTTATTTTTTTTTCTTTCTTCTCAATAATTCAAATTTTCTTTAAATAACCAATTTTGCAAATGATACTCACGAATTAGTACCAGATTTAAACAAAATGATTTATGTTGTTTTTTTTCTTTTCAGCTTATTTTTCAAGCTGCTGCTAATCTTGGTTTTGCTTATTCTTTGGATCATCCCTCCACACTGAAATTTTAGGGCTTATATATTATAGATTATTTTCTATTACCAGATTAAAAATTAGTAAATTTAATCCAACGTTATCAAGAACTTAAATTTGGTAATTTCTTTGTGACGTCACTAAAACGTGATTTAAAATTTATTTGAAAATTTAAACGTCACAGTTTAGTGACGTCAATATGATAATTTTAAGGCTAAGAGCCTATCCATGACAATATCATAGTAATTTCAAAAGTAAAATAAATATTTACATTGCTCGACGCATACACACATACTCGTTAGTTACATGCAGTCAGAACTACGCGACTAATGTAGAATACAAACGGTTCGATATGGATTCATCAAATTTAAAAATAAGCTCACAATTTTGAATCAATTGTGTATTTTACATACAACAGCAAATTTTTTTTTACGTAATTTTGAAGTAAAAATCTTTGTTTTTCTCAGTTTCATTTTGTAAATGGTTTATCAAGTACCTTTTTAAAGGGTTTCCAGAGCTCGACTTACTTTTTAATACCTTTAACTGCCTAAATTCAGCTTACTTAGTCACGTTTATCAAAGATCACTGATGAACGTTCCTTACTATTAGGTTGAGGCATAATTAATTACAGTTTAATAAGAATTGTGAATTAAATTACTTAATTCGGAGATGAAGGAGTCATTTCAATAGAAATCTGGTTTGGGTGCAAAACAAAATAAAATTTGAAAAATAAAAAAAATAATGTTAGAAAATCCGAAATAAGTTTATGTGTAAAAAATTAAATGTATTTTTTTTCAAAAAGAATACCGGATAAATTATAATTTATTGTGATATTATTTAAAAAAATTTTAAAAATCACATTCATACATTCCAACATGAGCTTTATATAGATAAATTATAATATATTTTTTATTTAAATTATATTTTTATAAATGATTCCGCTATCGACAAAGAAAGATTTATCAGTTTAAATATATTAATAAATAATACAAAATAATACAAAAAAAAGTCGAATATGAAGAACATATGTTTTGCTACTTTATTAATTAATTAAGTCGTAAATTAATAATATATTTTTTAAAACAAAGAACAAAATCCTCGAAAATTATTATTATTAAAATAATTATAATTATAATAACAATATTTATGATTACAGTTATAATAATAATAAAAATTTCTTCTTTTAAATAATAGCTTTATTTTAAATTTTAGTTTAGGTAATAAATTAAAATAATTGGTTTTAATCAGACTTTTAAACTTATGTTTATTATCAAATTTTTTTATTAATTAATTATTAATTAATTTAAAAAAATATATATCACAGAAAACTACATAAAATCTGAAAAAACTCATATTTTTTTTATTTTATTACCGTAGGATTTTTGAATTTATTTTACACTAATTTTATTTAAATATTACAATTATTGGTGCCAATATTGAGCAATATCCTTTATGTCATAATGTTGTTAAATTCAAATTAATAATCATATTTAATTAATGTTATTAATATTTCCGATAAGTGAATAACAAAATAAGCCCTTGCTGCGAAGTAACAATTATATTATTGAAAAAAG
Source organism: Schmidtea mediterranea (assembly GCA_022537955.1). Classification (NCBI taxonomy): domain Eukaryota; kingdom Metazoa; phylum Platyhelminthes; order Tricladida; family Dugesiidae; genus Schmidtea; species Schmidtea mediterranea. Next base: position 4,856,345 of record CM039681.1, read on the forward strand.
TTTCGATTATTAAATAATCGACTTCAGTTTCTTTTGGGCTAATTTTGTTATTCACAGATCTGATATATTAATTTATTCTGCTACCAAGGAATCACCGTTTTATACTAATTTAAATGTAAATTTAAATGTAATTAAATTATAAAGGTCTATAGAAATAAAATTTTCCAAAAAAAATGTATTCAAAAGTGCCTTTCTATTTTAAGATGTCAATAAAAGTATGAAAGAGGTAGGAAGAAAAGAAAAACATTCAAGGTTCATCTGTGGAAGATAAAAGTGGTTTTCAGTTAAATTTTATTGTATTTTAGCTTAAGAATAAATTTTGAAAGGAGGAAATTTACTCGTAATTCAAATTTGAATCAGATATCTCAATTTGGTTTCGAATGCAAGGCTTTTTTTTATATAAAATTTTCATTTCTTTATGTTTGGGAAATGACAATTTTATTCAGTTTCCCTTTTCCGAGTAAACAAGTGTCAAAATTGAGAATTAAAATTTAATAAATGTTCTTGGTTATGAAAGAGCCGCAAGTAACCGACCTGCGACCTAGGATAAAGTTGGTAAAACAGAATAATTTGTTTATTTGCAGTATCGCAGATCTGTTAAGTGCCGCCGGTGGGCCACTAGGACTAAATGCCACCACACGGATTATGAGAAAAATGTAAAAAACATAAACTTTCAGGTACAGACAATTAATAGTAATTGACAGATTGAATGCGTGGATTTTACAGGTATAATTTGTTAAGTTGCGCGGAATAGCGGAATATACGATTAGCGTTATCACTTTCTCATAGTAGCATGAAAATATAGTGTGAAGTAACGTACATCCGCTTAGCAATACACATACAAAAAATAAAGCCTTTTGTGAAACAACTCTATACGCCTATATAAGATTTTCAATATATGATACAAAACAAAAATTTTCTAATTTAATTAATGACGCTTCACTAAATTTGATCACTGGGGGCTCTAAGCCCCCATAACTACACTTCTGTTTATTCAACAATTTTTATATTTTTTAGCTAATTAAACGGTTTTTATTCACCAAACGATTTTTATCCACTCAAATTAATTTTTTACTCACATACAAAAACCTTAAAAAATGTCAGAATTATTATCATTTTTATTATTTATAAATAAATAATTAAATAAGTTTGGCAACGATTTTATTAAAAGAAAACACCATTCAAGCACACGTTGTAGGTATATATTATTATTATTATTATTATTATTATTATTATTATTATTACTATTATTATTATTATTATTATTATTGTATTGTTTTTTTTAAAAAAAACCTTTTTTTAATAATATTAAAATAATTGAATTTTTAAATTACATTTTTTTTTAAAAGTTATAATATAAATAAAAATTATAATATTTATAGAAATAAATTTTAAATTAATTAAAAGTGATTTGAATATATTTTTAAAATAGTTATTTATTACAAAATTAAATTAATAAAAAATAATTTGTTTAAATTAAATGTTAATTCATAATATTTTTAGTTGGTTTTGAGTACCTGAAGATGACAGTTATGCTGTCGAAATATATCGTACGAAAAGTTTTTTATTGGCGTTATCTTTTAATTATTATTATTATTATTATTATTATTATTATTATTATTATTATGATTATTATTATTATTATTATTATTATTATTATTATTATTATTATTATTATTATTATTATTATTATTATTATTATTATTATTATTATTATTATTATTATTATAACAGATAAGTGAATAACAAAATAAGCCCTTGCTGCGTAGTAATAATTATATTATTAAAAAAAGTTTCGATTATCAAATAATTTAATTTTTACTTCGCAGTAAGGGCTTATTTTATTATTCACTTATCTGATATATTTTATTATTATTATTATTATTATTATTATTAATAATAATAATAATAATAATAATAATAATAATAATAATAATAATAATAATAATAATAATAATAATCATAATCATAATCATAATAATAATAATAATAATAATAATAATAATAATAATAATAATAATCACAAAAAATAAGAACTATTTCATTACTCTATTGTTAAATGTAATCATATAAATACAACACTGTAATTAAAATATTGCATTGATGAATGAGAGTGGAAAACATAATAAAAAGTACCCAACAAAAATAACATATTACAATATCTTGAATTCTTTCTATAATATAAAATTTTATATAGTAAGTTTTTAAAAATTAGTTAATTAATTAATTAACTTTATTTATTTATTAATTTATTAAATTAATTAATTAACTCAAAGTAAAAATACATTTTTACACATTATATATTATAAATAAATTATTTAAAATTATTTAAAATTATTTAAAATTATTTAAAACATATTTCATCCGTAGTTTATGTACACTAATTATTAACCATATTCATTTAATAATTAAAAAAATAATAAGATTTTGAATAAAAGAAAAGAAAATGTGGATCGAACCCACAAAAGTCTCCAAGTCATTTTTTGCAGCCTTTTTTACTGAATTTTTTCAAATTTAATAATCTCTTTTCCCCATTAATTTTTCGGTCGAGCGTCACTTACTAGAATCCCTGCAAGTGAAATCCCATAGAAAACCATAGAAAATAAAAATAAAACCAACGATTTTCTCCACAAATATAAAACCTCTCCTGGATGAGATCAGTAGACGGTGAAAAAATAAAAAGATTAAATAACAAATAATTACATTTTATTAATCAGCAAAGTTCTGTCGATGGAAATATTTGATAAAAACAAAATAAAAATCTCTCGAAAAAAAAATAATTACCCGATTATTTTCAAATCCAAATTTTCTGGCGGAACGCTCGGGAATTTTAAGGATAAATTAATTAAATTTATTAAAATCATGTCAAAATTGTCGGCATAAATAAAATTAGATTGAATTAGTTTTCAGCACTCTTAAATCGGCTTTGCACCAGTCCGTGACATGAACAAAGTGTTTCCCATAGTGCAAAATGGGAGTTTTATCACGGTCACACAACGCAATTACTGCCCAAAAGTAATAATAAAAAATTCAAATTTATTTTTTTTTAAAACAACTGGGCAATTTCGTTGTAAATTTAAACAAAAATTTCCAGATTAAAATTATTTTGACATGTTTTTGCCGCGATATATCTTTATAAATTAATTAAATATTTTTGTAATCAATTTGTTTTAATGCGTATGGAATAATTAAATTCAAACTTTTAATTTCATAATATGTTTCATTTAATTAAAAAAAATTAAAATTGAAATTTTTTCTAAAACTTTTAGTCAAAATATTATAGTTTATTATCACAACCTTTTACCGAATAATTCTCGCAATATATACATATATATTTATTTAAAGGATTTGATATTTGAATGTGAATTAAACATTTATTTAAAATTTATTTTAATTGAATTAAATTATTATAATATATAATAATTATTATTATTAATATTATTATTATTATTATTATTATTATTATTATTATTTATATTATTATTATCATTATTATTATTACTATTATTATTATCATTATTATTATTAATATTATTATTAATATTATTATTATTTATTATTATTATTATTAATATTATTATTATAATTATTATTATTATTATTATTTATATTATTATTATCATTATTATTATTACTATTATTATTATTATTAATATTATTATTAATATTATTATTATTTATTATTATTATTATTAATATTATTATTATTATTATTATTATTATTATTATTATTATTATTATTATTATTATTATTATTATTATTATTATTATTATTATTATTATTATTATTATTATTGTTATTATTATTATTATTGTTATTATTATTATTATTATCAAATCTGGATGCCATAAAGATATTTCTAAATACAGAAATAATTTGACCAAAAGAAGATTTCTTTTCAAAATTCAAAATACGCAATGCAAATTTTCCTCTCTCCTCATCAATATGATGTACTTCCAACAATGAGGAATCTATGTTGTGAATTTCTTTTAAAATTAGTCCAAACTGCATTGTCTTATCTACACCTCCTATAAAATCTGGAGAGATATTTCTAACAACAAAATTCGATTTTCTCATTTTATTTTTCCACTCACCCTCTAAATTTACACTTGCTAGAGGTTTTTCATTTTCTTTTGAAAATACACCACACAATAAAACTTTGCTGTCTTTAGTAATGGACATCCTCTAAACTTCCAACAACACTCACTCATTACACTTCTCGATGCTTCGTTGTCCCACATCCTCTTTGTTAATTTTAGTCTTACTACAATTGCGGCCATTTTCCTTCATATACATCGCAGCTTCTTCAACTACATTTCGTTTTTATAATTGCTTATTGTCTCGACCTTACTGACGAAATGTATGCAACAGGGTCTTCGTGTTTTTTAAACTATCAATTTCATGAATCACTGGTTCTATCGCTGTTTCTGAACAGTCTTGATCTTCATCATGTATGCAAAAACCCTTCTTTCATTCTTTCGTTCATTATTTCTTAACAAATAGCAGTCTCTAAATAAATGATCTGACTTACGGCAAATAAGGCATTTATCTTTCAGTGGGCATTTGAAACGTAAACGATCATTTTCGCCACAACAAAAACACTGAACTCGTTTCAGCCTTTCATCTTTAGCATCTATTATACAACTTTATGGCAACTGTTTTAAGCGAAACAGAAGGTTTAAAGGCTCTAACTGCTCCATCATCAATACTTTACGTTATAGGATGTTCTACTATCTGTCTGCTTGATTGGAGTTGTCTTTCCTTTTGCAATGGCTTGCTTTTGTATGAAGAATTAAAATACCTGTTGTTTTGGGCTTTTATTTTGAACAACATTAGAATATGTTCGCTTTTCCACAGCTTGAATTTCATTTACAATTTCCTTGATTCCGGATAAATCTCGAAATCAACAAAACACCAACTTATTGCATCATCTTGTAATTTTACCAAAGGATATTGGCTCGTTCAGTCAGTAGTATATCAAAAATCCCAATCAAACTTAAATCACCGATTCCGAGCCAATTATCGATGATTTTCGACCACTGCTCAGATTGCAAAATATTTCTTCCATTAAATTTTCGGATATTTAAATTTAAAATATCTCTAGCTTGTTTGGGTAATGAATCCAAATTAATTGTCGATGTTGCTTCCTTGTAATTGCATTGACAGATTCGCTTATAGCGTGGTCGCCAGTAATAAGACTTTCAATCATAATTTAAACTTTATAATAACCAATATAATATTAAAACAACTTATTATTAGTTAATAAGTAGCATTGTGATATTCATCACTTTTATTATTTATCATTATCAATCAGAAAACTCATTATCCTGATGTCTATGCTCGAGAACAGCTTGCTTTTCGAACTGGATTGTCTGAAGCTAGAGTTCAAGTTTGGTTTCAAAACAGACGAGCAAAATGGCGCAAAAAGGAATGGTTTCGTGCAAGCGAAGGAATGTTAAACAATACAGAAATGAACACCGTTAAAAATTTCAATTTTCATTCACAAAAAATGTCACCGGCCACAATGAATATGTTATCCCCTGGATTCAATTCAAATATATCCTATTCCCACCAGATTATATCAGAAAAACCTCAAACTCTTTATCATTATCCACCTTCAGATTCAGTGAATCCCACCCAGTCCAATTATGACTCTTGTATTCTTTCTCACCAGAATGCTTTCATTAATAACTCGTTTTCCATTCTCTGCAATCCAAGGGGCCCCTTGATGAATTCATCTAAGCCAGATATCCCAGCGAGTGTCAATGAAAGCTCAGTCATAAATCCAAACATAACAGAGCCAACAATTTCCCATAAAATGATAGAAAATTCTTCAATACAAG